>JAYJMB010080439.1:0-66915 GCA_036873735.1 Pouteria campechiana
GGATCGACCCTTGCATAAGCACACTAGACTATACATCGACCGTGCACTTGCGAGGTATTAAATTTGAGCCATCACTATAATTTATATACTTATCTTACTTCAACATTTAGTTATTTTCTTCCTTTAATCATCATGAAGATTATTCTCAAGATTAGTTTTAGAAAATATTTTTGCAATAATGATGAATTGTTATTGCCTTAATATTTCACTCATGTCTTTGCTCATCATCAAAACATAGTTGGTGAAGAATGTTCATCATCAAAATCAAGCTATTTAAGAGTGTATGTTCAACATCCTCCCCCTTTTTGATGATGACAAAACACTGAGTGATGTACCTTTTAAAACTTATCTAATAGTAAACTTAAAGCAACTTAATTGCATGAGTTTCAATGAGATTCTTATTGATTCAATGCAGCTCCCCCTGAATGGGTGCACAATACTTTAACTGTATTTCATACAAAAATTTCATATAAATTTTTTTATATACTTTCAATACATTTTAAAAAATTTCATATCAAAAAATTTTATACTTTCAGTACATTTTCTCCCCCTTCTTTTCAAAATAAAAAGGTGGAAAGAAATTACATATCCTGTCATGACCAAAATGTACACATACAAAACATAACTAGTCATGACCAAAATTACCAAATATAAAATATGATCAAAGTTTGATACATAAAGAATTTTCACATAAAGTACAAATCATAAGAGAATATATCCAAAAATACATATCAAAAAAGAAAATGCATAAGCAGCAAAATCAGCGAGATGGTTTGGGTTTTCTCTTATAGGTTTTAGAAAAGGGTTTAAGTTTAGGTAGAGAGGTTAATGGTTTAGAAGATGGCTTGGGTCTTTTTGGTGGAGGAGATGGAATGAAAAATGGATCCTTTGGGATTGCTGAAGGGGGTTCATGAGTATATGCTATGGGTCAACAATCAAAAACATAAATGAAATCAATATACTCTCCAAATTGTGGATCTAGTAACTCAAGAAAGGCTATAGGAGTCCCTTTTAAAAGGGCTTCTATATTGGCATTCATTTGGGCTATGATTTCTTAATGGTACATGGTTATTCTAAAGAGAGGAGCCTTTTTGTGTTCCTTTGGAGGTGAGATTCTTGGCTTCCTCTTGGGTTTAGAAGAGGATGGTAAAGATGAAGGTGTAGAAGATGATGGTTTTGGTAGTAGTTTTGGTTTTGGAATTGTAAAAGGTTTTTTGGTTTTGGTTTTGGTTTTGGTTTTAGTAGAAGGTGATTTTCTGGGAGTTTTAGCTTTGGTAGAAGGGGTTGGAGTAGGTTCAGTTGAGGAGGATGGTTGAGAGTATGTTGTCCTAAGCCTATGTTAGATGGATGTATCATTAAGTTGAGGATATGAAAGAGGAAGATTATCAATAATTACTTGGAGATTGGCATTTGAGTAAAATATAAACTCTTCCTTAGTCATGGAAATGTTATCGAGAGGTCCCGATGGAGATGGAAATGTGGTTCTAAATTTTTTTGAGGTTGGTAGTAAGTGAAGAAGTTTCTCAGAATAACTTTGAAGGATTGGCTCTTTATCAAGAAATTGAATTTTATGGTCCTTTGGAGTCAGTGGGGGGTTAGGAAGATGTTGAATCCTATGCAGAATGTTAGGATTCTCAAGTTCTAAGAATGGGAGTTCCTAAGGGGATAGATTGATGGATAGAGAGAGAAACATTCTAACAACTTCAAAATTGATTTTTGACTTACTCTCAAACTCAAAAAAAGTCATCCTGATTGGATTTGAAACAGAAAGAAGAATATTAGGATTATCATTAAACGACTTTGGAGGAGATGGTGGAGGACTTTGTGGTGGAGTTTGTGGAGGGGTGGGAGGTCTTCTCCACCTGGATAAATTGATTGTGTGTTCCATTCTAGAGGAATTTCTTCAATCCGTTCAAGAATTACCTCTCATAATTGAATAAGATCCATCCAAGTCCAGTCCAAAAAGATAGATTGTCCTGGGGAAGAAAATGAACTCTAGGTAGAGGTACTATAGTGGGATACTTTCCATGTCTGACAATAGCTCTATGGGGATTGGAAAGATAACCTCTAGCAAGTTTGAATGTGGAACAAAAGAAGGCTGTGTTGGAGGTGATGGAGAAAAAATTTTAGCAGGTTCACTATGAGGTTGAGCAACCTCCAAAATTGTAGGAGATGATGGATGAAGAGGAGAGTGTAAGGGGGAAGATATCACTGTGATGGGAGAATTGGTTCTGAATGGAGAGAAGTGATGTGGAAGTGAAGAGAAATGAGTTGGAAGTGGAGAGAAATGAGGATGAGAAGTTTGACTTCTAGATGACTCTACTAGAGATTGTAGAAAGCCAAGTCATTGATCAATCTTATCAGCTGTCAAGACCATGGATGACATGGCATCATTAAATTTTTGATCTATTCTGTTCATCTGAAGAGCTAGAGTAGACAAGAAGTGTTCAATATAAATCAGTCTATCCTCTAGGTTGTGTGGGATGGGTTGTGTAGTGGGAATTGATGAAGTGGTTGGTATAGATGGTTGATGAGAAGGAGTGGGTCTTATGGGTGATGGACATCAGATGAGAGTGTAAGATGGGGTGGCTACTGTTGCTTCTTCATTTTCTCTTCTAAAAATCTCTTCTGACTCCTCTATTCTGACATGTCTTTCTTCTTCTCTTGGAGTCTCTGTACTTGTTCCATATTCTCTTCTCTTGCTATTCTTTCTACTTCTTCTTCTTCTTCTTGCCCTGGTCTAGATCTCTTCAATTGTACTGCCTTTCCTGGCTTTTCAGTGATCTAGCTTTGTGCAGTTTTCTTGAAACCTATTCTTTTCAGTGTCTTCTCATCAATTGTGTCTGAGTCTCTTGGAGATTCTCTTCATTCCTTAGACAAATTGACACTTGATTCCCTTATTAGCTTAGTTAGATCCATTCCATAAGGTAGAGTGAACCTTGAAGAGCTCTTGACTGAGTAAATATGATCTAATATAAGTTTTGCCAAATCCACTCTCTTTCTATTTTTACTAGCCCACAATATTCTTCCATCCTTTTCTGACACATCTTCTGTGGCTACTTTTCTTGGGTATACATTTTTTATTACAATCATGTAGGCTAGTTTGAGATTTAAACTCAAATGGCTAGAGTGGAGATAATTCTCTCTCTCATTAATTTTTGCTCTAGCTAAATCAGAAAACAGTCTCTGTCTGGTTGGCCATTCTAGTTTAGCTTCTACCAGAGGGAGATTAAAGCATCTTCTCAAACTATCTGTGGATACATCTACTTCTACTTCTCCTATCCATGATCTCTTTATTCTAATATTAATGTTGCATATTAGATCTCTTACAAGTCTTTGATAAAAGTTATCTTTGAAACTTACATATTCTATCCATCCTTGATGTTTAAACCAATCACATACTTCTAATTTCATGTCACTGTCTTCAAAAATATCAAAACTAAAAACTCTTCCTTTTATAATCTTCCTATCATAGTATCTTTCCATATACCTAGAGTAATCAGACTTGCTATTCAGAAATATTACCTCAAGTGTATTTGTTTCAGGCTTGATTCTCTTAGTTGCTCTTTGTTATGGATAGTCTTCTCTTTCCTTCCTTTTTCCATCTACTATGTTGGTGGTTCTCTTTGTTCTCACCATCCAGGCTAAGATGGGAGGAAAGCTAATGGAGAAGATGCGATATGCAGATTGGTTGAGTTGAGGAGTTTGAATCTAGTGGGAAGATGAAGGATTTCCTCTGAAAGGGGTTCTTTAGGTACTTGAAGAGAGGGGTTTTAAGTTTTTGGAGGTTTTGAATAGTTAAATATGGTTTTAGATTTAAGTTTTTTTAAAATGCAGTTGGAGGCTCCAAAATGAGTAAGTGCAATCTTCATAAGCAATGAGTCTGTTTTACTTTGGTGACTCCAAAGCCTGACTTCGGAGGTAACATAGCCCATCGAAGGCTATGAAATGGATTTTTGAGGTACAAAAGTTTTATTTTGGAGACATGATCGATTTTTGGAGGCGTCTTGGTCAATTATCAAAGGTTCCAAAGGGTGTTTTGGAAATATTGTGAATTTTTCAAATTTGTTCTTTTGAGCATTTTTTATTGGAATTATTAGCAAGGACCATACTTTTCAACTTATAGATATTTTATTTGTTTTTAGTTAATCATTTGGATCTAAAACACCTAATTCTTTTATTAACTTACTAAATCTATCTTCTAGTAGAGATTTAGTAAAGAGGTCTGCTAATTGACTTTAATAGGCACAAATTCTAAACATATATTATGACTTTGAACATGATCTTTGATTAAGTGGTGCTTAATTTATATATGTTTTATTATGGAATGTAAGACTAGATTCTTGGTTAGACTTATGGCACTAGTGTTATTACATCTTATAGGGATATCAACAAAGTTAACACCAAAATTATTTCATTATTGTTTCATCTGAAGTATTTGAGCACAGCAACTGCAAGCTGCTACATATTCTGCTTCAGTTGTTGATAATGCCATAGATGTCTGTTTCTTGAAAAACCATGAATGATCATGCTTCCTAAAAATTAATAAGGTCTTGAGGTACTCTTTCTATCTACTTTATATCCAGCAAAATCTGTATCTGAGTACCCTACTAAATTAAGATTAGAACCTTTTGGATACCACAAACCAAGGCTTGGTGTGTCTAAAAGGTATCTGAAGATTTTCTTTATAGCAATTATGTGTGACTCTTTAGGATCTGACTGAAATCTAACACATATGTAGATACTAAACATTATATCTGGTCTACTTGCAGGGAAATATAATAATAATCCTATCATACTTCTATAAAGTTCGTTACATAGTGATTTACCTCTTTCATCTTTGTCCATCTTTATTAAAGTACTCATAGGTGTTCCATATCTTTTACCATCTTCAATATTGAATTTCTTTAGAAGTCCTTTTGTACACTTAACTTGGTGGATGAAGATTCCTTCCTTTCTCTTGTTTGATTTGTAATCCCCAAAAGAAGTTTAGTTTACCCATTAAGCTCATTTAAATTCTCCTTGCATAGTCTTAGAAAACTCTTGGCAAAGATTTTCATTAGTTGTACCAAATACTATATCGTCAACATAAATTTAAACTATAAGTATATGTTTCTTTGCATGCTTAATGAAAAGAGTGGTATCCACTTTACCCCTTGCAAAACCTTTTGTACTTAGAAATTTGCTTAGCCTCTCTACCAAGCTTTAGGAACTTGTTTCAAACCACATAGGGCTTTCTTGACTTTGAAAACATGATTTGAATAGTAAGGATCTTCAACCTAAGGGGTTGTTCAACATATACCTCTTCATTAATGAAACTATTCAAATTACACTCTTTATATCCATTTGATATAGTTTAAAATCCATGTATGATGCAAATGCAATAAGCATTCTAATGCATAGTCTATGTAAGTTGGCTCTAATTGAGAAATAAAAGCAAAATTGCCAAATATTTGATGATAGGATGATCTAGTTCTAACTTTATCGAACACATCACCAATTATCTGGTTTTTAGGATGAGCACGCATAAACCTCCAATCTTTGGAAAGTGATGAGTTACCTTCTCCATTTACCTCTATTGTGAATGGTTTAGCTTCATCTATTATTGTCTTTGATAGTGGAGCTTCTACTTATTTATCTTGTAATCTCAATTTCTCCACAGTTATTGAAAGATTATTTGTCTTATCATCAAAATTACTATTTTTCTTCATGGAGTCAGTATGTTCATGAAATTTTCATGGATGGATTCTTCTAAAATCTTAAGTCTCAGGTTATATACTCTAATTGCTTTGCTAACAATAGAATAACCCAGAAATATACCATGATTAGATCTACTATAAAATTTTCCAAGGTTTTCTTTGCCATTATTAAGAATAAAGCATTTATAAACAAAAGTATGAAAATATAAAATATTTGGTTTCTTGCTATAGTATAATTCAAATTGAGTTTTGTTGAGTATGGATCTAGTAAAGATTTTGTTATTGAGACTTTTCTGGTATAGAACAAAATTGAGATTCAAAAACAACTTTGTAGCCTTTGTCACAAAACTGACTTACTCTAAGAAGATTGCATTTCAATCCTTCTAGTAAAAGTACATCTGAAATTGTAGTAGATAGTGGTTGGCTGACCTTATCGATCCCAACTACTCTACCTTTACCATTATCACAAAAGGTTATTGTTACACTAGATTTCATTTTCAACTCCATAAATAGTTCCTTATTCCCTATCATGTGCCTTGAGCAACCACTATCAATATACAATGTGCTATTCTTTGCAGCTCCCAAGCACACCTGCATTGATAAAGTTAAATCTTAACTTTTGGTACCCATTTGGTAATGGGCCCACATGGGTTAGTTGCAGGTAGCGTTGGCACCCATTGTTTCTTGGGTAATACTATTTTAACTAAAAGAGTTTGGATTGCATTTAGTATATTTGTAACTGTCCTTGGAAGCCAAATTGTAGTCTGTATAGGCTTAAATTTTTGTGTTGTTGCTATCTACTTCTTCTTTTTGGTTTCACTCTTAACAAAGTGAAAGTTAATATCTTTTTTAGAGCATTGTTCTCAGTTACTACTTGCTCAAGTATGCTTTTGGTGTTATTGTTACCCTTGAGTTTGGAATTTTCTTCCTTTATTTTGGAGCATTCATTTATAATTCTTTTGAGCTCCTTTTTAGTCTCTTTGTATTTTTCTTTCGAAGTCATAAAATTTGAATATAATTTTTTTAACATTTCTCCATGACCAGAAGTTTCAGAATCAAAAGTTATCTACTTTTTATGGATTGCCATGAAGCTATTTCCTATATGAAGTTCATCATGAGTACTTTTGTTTGGATAGAGCTGGCTGATTTGAGCTTTATATTCTTCTTCTTCATCACTCTCACTTTCATTTATCTTGTTCTTTAGCATCTCCCATGCTAGTAGAGCTTTCTTTTTCTTTTAAAATTTTCTGCTTGTTCTGTTATTATTGTTGTTGCTATTGTTCCTTCTATCAAAGTATGAGTTGTACCTCTTCTTTTGCTGATAATTTTGTCCCTTGTCTGGCTCTAGATAGTCAAACTTCATGTGTCTAAGTTTTCCACAATTATAATAGGTGGGTTGTTCTTTCTGTCATTTCTTCCAAAATTATTTCTTGAGATGTTTCTAAACATTTTCTTCTTTAGCATGGATTTGAATCTTCTTTTAATCATTGTCATTTCCTCCTCTTCATCTCCACTTATAGATGCATCAGTTTGGGATTCGTCATTATCTGACTCAACTTTAAGAGCAATTATTTTCTTGCCCTTTGGTTCTTTTTTGTTTTTCTGCTTCATTAACACCTCATGAGTCATAAGAGAACCCATAAGCCCTTCTAAACTCATTATGTCCAGATTCCTTGCTTCCTAGACTACTGTCACTTTGGGCATCCTTGCTTTGACAATATCTTAGAATTTTCTTCATCATTTTAGGTTTTGCATACTTTTCTCCTAAATTTTTTAGCCCATTTGTTATCTTTTGAAACCTTCCAAACATGTCTAAGATTGATTGTCTCCTTCATGTTGAAGGCTTCATATTCTTGCACATGAAGATTTATCTTAGTTTCTCTTACTTGCTTTATGCCTTCATGATGTTGCATCTCAACTTTAGAAGATAGTTCAGAGAATGCGCTTAAAAGAAATAGAATAAGAAGAATTTAGAGTTTAGAAGAATACAAATTTTAAATTTCAAAGGAATGTTGAGTCTAATCCTCCTACTTAGCTTGATTTTGATGATAAATGTAATTAAGCAGTTAAGTTTTGATAATGGAAAAATATATGAGTGAAGAGTTAAGGTACTAACAGGTTACTTTTCAAGTGATGCAACATTTATATATCAAAACATATTAAGGAGAGTAACTATAAGCAATAAACAATGTTAATTATAAGCTTATCACATCAAGCTTTCAAAAGAAGATAATTTCAATGAAAGCTCAAGTAAAAATCACTCATAAGCAATTCAAAAATATTCAGAAGTACTTCAGAGATAAATCAGAATCTCTTCAAAGACAAGATGTGAAAATAGAAGTATTCAAATGTACTTAAGAACCTTTTCATAATCAAGATAGAACCTCTTCAAAGACAAAGCGTGAACTTCAAAATTAACTTCAAAGAAGTCTCATACTTTAGAGGTAATTCAGAAGTATTTCCTAAGTCTCCATAAATGTTTAGAAGTAAAACATTCTACTTCAAAGGAAGTTTTTGCAATCAGAAGTTTGTTAGAGGAACTTCTGGAATGCTTCCAAGTCTCAAAGATGTCTCAGAAGTTCAGTAATAGTGGTACAGAATAAGTTTAGAAGAAGTTTTTGAACTCAAAACCTTGTCAGAAATAATTCAGAAGAAGTTTCTACACTCAAAACCTCATCAGAAGCAACTTCAAAGTCATACTTTGTTCAGAAGCCAAGACAAGACTCAAGAAGTATATCATAAATAGAATTCAAGCTTCAGAGACACTTCAAAAGTCTCTCAAAAGCAAAAATATGATCATTGAAAGTGTAAAATACCAAACATAGCCTTTAGAAGAATCTGAAGTGCTCAACCTTGCAAATATTCAAAGGTTCCCATGGTTCAAAAGTTTTGAAGAAGAGCTTTAGAAGTTCTGCATTAAATGTACAACGGTAACTGATAGGTAGTTGAAGTTTAGAAGTTCTAAAAAATAATCTCAAAAGTTCTGAAGTTGGACAAAAGTAGAATGGGAGAGCTTTGAATACCTTTCTTCTAATGGTTGAAAAGCTACCAAAAATAATTATGATAGCTAAAGTATCTTCCACAACTTATTAAAGGAAGATTCAAGCATTTCGGAGAGAAGTTGAAAAAATTTACTCAAGCATTTACTAAAGCTTCCCAATTTTCTGTCATGAGATAAACTCCATTGTGCTACATTCCAACAAGCATTTAAAGTAAATCATTCAACAACACTTGGACTCTGATCTCTCTTATTTTACTGCTATATATATTATGTTTCTATCATTAAACTTCGTACACTTTGGCTATTATGAGACATTTATTTCTGTACATGTTTACTTATTGTTTTCTCATTTGTAAGCAAGGGGCTTGTATCTTATGGTTGAATAACAAGTAGGAAAACTTGGTAAAGATTGTATAAGTTGTTGGTGAGCTTTGAAAACCAACTTTTATAAGTTGTTTATGAACTTGAAAACAACAAGTGTTAGTAAAACTTGAGCTTAGCAAGAGAGGCTAACTCTGAGAAGTTGAGTAGGTAGCTAAGTTAAAGGCCAAACCACTGTAAAGATCATTGTCTCAATGTGCTGTGTGATCTTTCATATTTTATTTCAGCACTATCTTTTGATCTTGGCCAAAAGTTTTAAATGCTCAATTCACACTCCTCCCCCCCCCCCCTCCTTCTTGAGCCACCATTAGCAAGGGACCAACAATTAGTACAGAGCAAACTTCACTTGTTATTTCTTACATACTAGTCTATATAACTTATGAAGAGATCCCAACGACCAACTACTTTCACAACACTTCAACTAGGGGTCAATCCACTTCCAGAACCCCAATGTTTGAGTGAACAAATTATGGGTACTGGAAGATGAGAATGAAAAATTTATTTATTGTTGTAGACTATCAATTGTAGTTAACTATCAAAGATGGGATGATTGTTCTAAATATGGAAGACAAGTATACCACTGAGGACATCCAAGCAGTTGAAAAAGATGCCAAGGCAAAGAACTATCTTTACTGCACCCTTACACCCTTTGAGTTTAATAAGAGTTCATCTTGTGATATGGCTAAGGAAATTTAAGACAAATTGCAGGTTGCACACGAAGGCTCAAAACAAGTAAGAGAAACTAAAATAAATCTTCTTATGCTGAAATATGAATCTTTCAGCATGAAGGAGGCAGAGTCAATTTCAAACATGTTTGGAAGATTATAAAAGATAACAAATGGACTAAAGAATCTAGGAGAGAAGTATGAATAGTCCAAGTTAGTGAAGAAAATACTAAAGTCATTTATCAAGGCAATAGATGCCTAAAGTAATAGCAATATGGGAAGCAAAGAACCTGGACATGATGAGCCTAGAAGAGCTCATGGGTTCTCTCATGACCCATGAGGCATTAATGAAAAAGAAAATTGCAGAAGATCCCAAGGGTAAAAAGACGATCAACCTTAGAGTTAAGTTAGAAGCTAATCACTCCCAAAATGAAGCATCAATAAGCGGAAATGATGATGACAACATGGCAACGATCACACAAAGATTTAAGTCTATGTTGAAGAAGAAGAAATTCAGGATCAGCTCAAGAAATGATTCAAGAAGAAAAGACAAAAGTAAAGAGTCTCCCATGTGCTACAATTGTGGGAAGACTAGGCTCATGAAGTTTGGCTATCGAGAACCTGACAGGAAGCAAAGTGACTAGCAAAAGAAGAAATACAACTCATACTTTACAAGAAGAATAGCAATAGTAGCAATCACAACAAAACCAACAGAAATTTTGACATGAAAAAGAAGGCTCTAGCAATGTGAGAGATGCTAGAGAACATAATAAATGAAAGTGAAGAGGATGAAGAACATGAAGCATAGATTAGTTAGCTTTCACCAAACAAAAATGATCAAAATGAATTCCCATAGGAATTAGCTTCATGGCCATCCATGAAGAAGAGGTAACCTTTGACACTGAAACTCCAAATCATGAGGAGATGGTAGATGAATTATACTCAGACTTTATGATTTTAAAAAAATAAATATAAGGAGACTATAAAGGAGCTTAAGAAAATTACCATTAAATATTCAAAACTAAAGGAGGAAAACTCCAAGCTTAAGAGAAATCAAAATATCATTAGAAGAACTTTAGCGAGTCAAGGCTGAAAAAAATGCCCTGAAAAAGACTTTAACTTCCACCTTAATAAGAATAAAACCTAAGAAGAAATCTGGACAACAATAACAAGAAAACAAAGTGATGCTTCTAAAAGAAAACAAGGACCCAAACAAACCATGATCTAAGTTCCCAAGGAAGTTGCATTTATAATAAGTGTAACTCAGTCTCCATTAGCTAGAATAGTGGCACCTAAGAAGAAATGGATACCAAATTTTTCTACCACTAACTCACCTGGATCCATTCCCAAATGGGTACCAAAAGTTAAAACTTAATTTTGTCTATGTAGGTGTGCTTGAGAGCCACAAGGAGTAGCACATGGTATATCAATAGTGGTTACTCGAGGCACATGACGGGGAATAGGGAGCTATTCATGGGGCTTAAAATGAAATATGATGGAACTGTGACCTTTGGGGACAATGAAAAAGGTAGATTGGTTGGGATTAGTAAGGTCGATCAACCATTTTCTACCACAATTTTAGATGTATTTCGTGTAGAAGGATTAAAACACAATTTTCTAGGTGTTAGTCAGTTTTGTAACAAAGGCTATAAGGTTGTGTTTGAATCTCAACTTTGTTCAATTCTAGATAAGTCTCATTCAGTTATAGTACTTTGTAGAAGTCATGAAAATATATATTTGGTTGATCTTTTTGGTATTCAAGCTAAGTGTCTTATTGTTAATGATAATGAATCCATGCTATAGCATAGAAGACTAGGACATGCCAACAAAAATCTGATTAAAAAATTATACAATAAGAATCTAGTTGTTGGCTTACCCAAGCTTAAATTTGACAAAGGAAGGTTGTGTGAAGCTTCCTTGAAAGGCAAGCAAGTAAAGGAATCATTTAAATCCAACGAAGAAGGATACATAACTAAACTCCTTCAGTTGCTACATATGGATCTAGTTGAACTAACAAAAACTAGAAGCCTAGGAGGAAAACATTATGCTTATGTCATTATAGATGACTATAGTAGATTCACCTAGATAATGTTTCTAGCTTCCATAGATGAAGCTCTTTCATTCTTTGAAGTATTTACCAAGTGCATGCAGAACGAATAAAGCACTCATATTATTTCCTTGGAGTGATCATGGTGGAGAGTTTGAGAATCATAGGTTCACACATTTTTGTGAAAGTAATGAAATTCTTTAAACTTTCTTTGTACCAAGAATACCCCAACAAAATGGAGTTGCTGGGAAGAAAAATAAATTCTTGAAAAAAAGGCAAGGACTATGTTGAGTGAATACAACCTGCCTCAATATTTTTGGGTTGAACTAATGAATACCGCTTACTATGTTATCAATAGAATTTTGTTAGGCCCTTACTCAATAAAACCCCATTTGAACTATATTATGGTAAGAAACCAAATAATTCTTATTTTCATACTTTTGGCTACTAATGCTTTATTATTAACAATGGTAAGAAAAACCTTGAAAATTTTGATAGCAAATATAATCAAGGAATATTCCTTAGTTATTCTATTGTTAGTAAGTCATTTAGAGTGTATAACTTAAGACTTAAGATTGTAGAAGAATCTATTCATGTTAAATTTGATGAACACACTGACTCTATGAAATACTGACTCTATGAAAAGAGCTAGTGATTTTGATGATGAGATAAATAATCTTACAACAAATGTGGAGAAACTGAAGTTACAAGATAAACAAGCAAAAGTTCCATAATTAGAGACAACAATGGATGAAGCTAGACCATCCACAACAGAGGTAAATGAGCAAGGTAACACATCTCTTCCTAAAGATTGGAGGTTTATGTGTGCTCATCCTGAAAATTAGATAATTGGCAATATTTACGATAGAGTTAGAACTAGATCATCTTATCACCAAGTATATGGCAATTTTGCTTTTATTTCTCAACTAGAGCTAACTTGCATAAATCAAGCTTTAGAAGATGAAAACTGAATTATAGTTATGCAAGAAGGATTGGACCAATTTAAAAGAAATGTTGTGTGGGTTATTATTCTAAGACTAGAATACTAATTTGTTATAGGAACTAAATGGGTCTTTAGGAATAAATTTGATGAATTAGAAATTATAGTAAAAAATAGGGCAAGATTAATAGTAAAGGGGTATTTTCAAAAAAAGGTGTTAACTTTGAAGAGTCATGTGCCCCTATTACAAGGATAGAAGCCATTAGAATGCTCCTTATATTTGCACCCTATATAGATTTCAAGTTATATCAAAATGGATGTAAACATTGCATTCTTGAATGGATTCTTTAATGAAGAGATTTACATGGAACAACTCCCTAGGTTTGGAGATCCTCATAGTCCAAATCATGTCTTCAAACTTAAGAAAGCTCTTTATGGTTTGAAATAGGCTCCTAGAGCCTAGTATGAGAGGCTAAGCAAATTTTTTATTGAAAAAGGTTTTTCAAGGGGTAAAGTTGGTACTATTCTCTTCATTAAGCATGCAATGAATGATATCCTTACAGTTAAGATTTATATTGATGATATAGTATTTAGAGTCACTAATGAAAATCTTTATAAAGAGTTTTATAAAATAATGCAAGCTGGATTCGAAATGAGCTTAATGGGAGAACTTAACTTCTTTCAAGGACTGCAACTTAGGCAAATGAAAGAAGGAATTTTCATCCATTAAGAAAAATATATAAAAGAACTACTGAAGAAATTCAACATTGAAGAAGGTAAAAGATATGGAACACTAATGAGCACATCAATAAATATGGACAAGGATAAAATAAGTAAATCTATTTGCCATAAACATAATAGAAGCATGATAGGATATTTATTATACCTAATTGCTAGTAGACTAAACATAATATTTAGTATCTGCATGTATGCTAGATTCTAGTCAAATCCTAGAGAGTCACATCTCATTACTAAAAAACGAATTCTTAGATACCTTTTAGACACTTCAAACATCGGTTTTTGGTATCTAAAAGGTTCAAAATTTCAATTGATTGGGCATTTAGATGCAGATTTCGCTGGATATAAGGTAGATACGAAGAGTACCTCAGGAACCTGTTAGTTTCTTGGAACCATAATTATATCATGTTTCTCTAAGAAACAAACATCTATTGCACTATCAACTGCTGAGGTTTAATATATAGTTGCAGGTAGTTGTTGTGCTAAGATTTTATGGATAAAAAAGTAATTAGGTGATTTTGGTTTGAAATTTGTTGATACACCCATTAGATGTGATAATACTAGTGCTATAAGTTTACAAAGAAATAAGTGTTGCATTCTAGAACTAAGCATATAGATTTGGCATCATTTCATTGGAGATCATGTTCAAAATCACAATATCTGCTTAGAATTTATACCAACTAAAAATTAATTAGAAGATATTTTCACAAAGCCACTTCCAAAGGACAAATTTTGCAAAATTAGAAGAGAACTTAACATATTAGATCCATGTGCATAAATTGCATATTACATGATTTATTTATTTTAAAATGTTAACGATTTATTTATTTTAAAATGTTAATGATCGAATGATTATGATGATTAGAATTATACTTGTATACCTAAGTTGTACATGAATGCTATATCTCTATCTTTTAAAATGTTTCTGAAGAATCTCAGAAACTCTGATAGAGTCTCAGAGTCTTTTCTGCACTTAAATAATTTCTCTGGACATCCTCAGAAGTTATGAAGCTTTCCTTTGGAAACATTGCATATCAAAGATTTTCATGTAGTACTAAAACTTCCTCAGAACTTCTAACGTTATTAACTCAGAAATTCTAAAGCCCATCAACACATATTAAACTTTTTGGACTCTCTTACCTATTTCTCTCACTAGAATCTTTGAAAACCCATCTCCCTTAGGTCCTCACAATCAAATCTTTCTAATTGAGGAAGACCTTTTCTCCTTAAGCCTTTTTTATTCTGACAAAAAGGAGGAGATACATCAGAGTGACATAGTGCACCCATTCAGGAGGAGCCACACTAAGTTAAAAGAGGCACTACATATTAAACATTCATTTAGCCATTTTAAATTTCCCTATTGCATATTTTATGAAAGGCTCATCACTATAATGTTTTGTTATCATCAAAAAGGGCAAGAATGTTGAATATAATCCCCTACTTAGCTTGCTTTTGATGATGAATGTAATTAAGCAGATAAGTTTTGATAATGAACAAACACATGAATGAAGAGTTAAAGTACTAACATGGTACTTTCTATGTGGTGCAGTGTTTATATATCAAAAAGATTAAGGAGAGTAAATACAAGCAATAAACAATGTTAATTATAAGCTTATTACATTAAGCCTTCAAAAGAAGATAATTTAAAAGAATGCTCAATTAAAAATTACTCAGAAGCAATTTAGAAATATTCACAAGTACTTTAGAGATAAATCAGAATCTCTTCAGATGTACATCTAAAAGTATTCAAATGTACTTAAGAACCTCTTCAGAATCAAGACAGAACCTCTTCAAAGACAAAGCATGAACTTCAGAATTAACTTCAAAGCAATCTCACACTTCAGAGGTAATTTAGAAGTATTTCCCAAGTCTCCATAAATGTTCAGAAATAAAACATTCTACTTCAAAGGAAGTTTCTGCAATTAGAATTTTTTCAGAAGAACTTCAGAAATGCTTCCAAGTCTCAGAGATGTCTCAAAAGTTCAATAATAGTGGTACATAATAAGTTCAGAAGAAGTTTCTGAATTCAAAACCTTGTCAAAAATAATTCAAAGGAAGCTTCTACACTCAGAACCTCATCAGAAGCAACTTCAAAGTCATACTTTGTTTAGAAGCGAAGACAAGACTCAAGAAGTATACCATAAATAGAATTTAAGCTTTAGAGACACTTTAGAATCTCCCAAAAGAAAAAATATGATCATTGAAAGTGTCAAATACCAAACATAGCCTTTAGAAGAATCTGAAGTGCTCAAGCTTGCAAAAATTCAAAGGTTGTCATGATTTAGAAGTTCTAAAGAAGAGCTTTAGAAGTTCTACATTAAATGAACAATGGTAACTAATAGGTAGTTAAACTTTGGAAGTTTTAAAAAGTAATCTTAGAAGTTCTAAAGCTTGACAAAGGTAGAAAGTTGCGACAAAGCTTTGAATACCCTTCTTCAAATGGTCGAAAAGCTACTAAAAATAATCATTACAGCTAAAGTGTCTTCCACAACTTATAAAAGGAAGATTCAAACATTTGGGAGAGAAGTTGAAAAAATTAACTCAAGCATTTACAAATGCATTTACTAAAGCTTCCTAGTTTTCTTTCATGAGATAAACATCATTGTGCTATATTCCAACAAGCATTCAAAGCAAATCATTCAACAACACTTGGAGTCAAATCTCTCTTGTTCTTTACTGCTATATTTATTATGCTTCTATCACTAAACTTTTTACACTCTACCTATCAAGAGGCATTGATTTCTGTACACATTTACTTTCTATTTTCTCATTTGCAAAGCAAGGGGTTTGCATCTTATGGTTTAACAGGAAGTAGGGAAACTTGTTAAAGATTGTATAAGTTGCTGGTGAGCTTTGAAAATCAACTTGTGTAAGTTTATTGGTGAGCTTGAAAACCAACAAGTGTTGGAACCTGAGCTTAGCAAGAGAGCCTAACTCAGAGAAGTAGAGTAGGTACCCAAGTTAAAGGCCAAACTACTATAAAAAACATTGTCTCAGTGTGTTATGTGATCTTTCCTATTTTATTTTAACATTGCCTTTTGATATTGGCTAAAATTTTTAACCCTCCCACTCTTCAGCACCATTAGCAAGGGACCAACAGACATAAGAAGCTTTTGAACTTGACTGCAAAAGTTTAAAAGGAAACCTCAGAGCTTTCGGCTTCATGGAATGAATGTGGAATTCTCAAAGGAAGCAAGTTTCAAAAGAAGTCTATAATGTTTTAGCAAAAATGTAAAACAACAATTTAGAAGTTTAGAATAATGTTTTAGAGGTTGAGAATTTTGATATATTCCAAGTTCACAATGTTCAGAAAATGGAACAATGCAATCTGAAGTTAAGTTCAAACTATGAAGAAGCCATCAAAACATGTGAAAGCCATTAGATGATCTAAAAGCTACGTCTATTAGCTTCAGAACAACTTTAGAGCATGCTTCACATGGTGGAATCGAGCTTAAGTGGTAAACTTCAAGTCTTAAGATCTCAAAAGTGAAGTTCAAAACATATTGAACTATCAGAAAATCTGAAAATCAAGTCAAAAAGCTTCAGAACATATTCAAAGGATAAACTCAATGCTTCAGCACTGAGAAGTAATAATCAAAGTTTATGCAGAAGCATTCTAGGCTTCAGAGCATCTTTAGAACATGCCTCAAATGATTAACAAGAGTAGCCATTGGAATATCAGCACTCAAAAGAATAATCTGAGTTTATTTGTAAGCAAGGGAGTCTCTTAAGATCTTCAAATGATGAACATGCCTCAGAAGAGAAACACCAGCCATTAGAATGTCAGTCACCAAAAGGAATGAAGTCAAGGCTTAGAAGATCTAAAGAGAGCTTCAGAAGCTTTGAAGAAATGCAGCAATGATAGCGGACTAGGGACATGATGCTTAAAGTTCAAAAGTTTAACTTCAGAAGTTCTGGATTATGTTTATAAGACATTACAATTGAGTTGAAAGATACCCGACCTTTAAAAGTTCTGAAGCATGTTTACAAGGCATTATAGAAGACACTCTGGACGAGGTGCTGCATTATACATGACATTTAGATGTTCTGAAGTTTAACTTCAAAAGCTCTAAAACACAACTTGCCTATTATGAATGTTGTAGAGTCATCACATTTCGAGGTCTAAAATGCTAACTTCAAATGTCTGAAGTCACGACGCTTCAAAATGGTCAAAAATTTGAACATTTTCCTCACATTAAATGAGCATCACCTACCCATAATGGCTAGAATTTAAATACTATTATAAAGGGAACAAATCTTGGACATTTAAATAGTTATTGCAAGCATTAAGAGAGCTTTAATCTTCATTTACTCATGAGCAACAAAAAGCAACTCAAAGCTAAAGCTTCAACTTTCATCATCTTTCAATCAAGGCTTTTTACAACAACAAGGGAAGAGATCATCTAAATAGAAGCAATCTTTCAATTGTATTAAAGCTTTCCCAATGCTTACAAAGAAGCACTACAAAATTGTAATCTTTTATTTATCATTTTGTTAGTGTAGTCCTTGAGTTGATGTTGGAGACTAAACTCAAGAAGAACAAGTGTGATTGTTGGAGTATGTCTCACAACCACTTGTTGATCTATTTTATGCCCCCCCTAGAACTAGAATCTAGAAGGGTGCCAGAAGCACTAAAGTTTACACCTACTTGAGCTAGAATTAAGAAGAGTGTACGAGGCACTAAGGTTTATGCTCCCTAAAGCTGGAATCTAGAAGAGTACTAGGTGTACTATTTGTATTCCATTATATGAGATAGTGGAAACCAAGGCACAAAGGGTATGCTCTTGGAAGACTGGAGTAGGAAGATTGTCCCGAACCACTATATATCATCATTGCTTTGTGTGATTGATTTATTTATTGTTATTCACATTTTGACATTCACATTTTATTATATACCTTAGCAAAATATTTAAAAGAGGGAATTTAAATTGATAGGGGTTAAGTAAGAAAATTCTATAAACCTAATTCACCCCTCCCCCCTTGGGTTTAGCCAAACCTAAGGATAAACATACACTCCATAAATAACTTGATTTTGATGATGAATACATCATAATAACTTAGTTTTAATGATGAGCAAATATATGAGTAAGAAAAGGAGGTACTAGCAACTTTGTTTCTAAGTGTTACAAAAATAAAATAGAATGTTAGGTCCAACCCTACTATGATACATAGGGTGTATGGCAAAGTTGGAATCCAAGAGATATGGGGAAAATAGATGGAATGCGAAAGTACATAAAATAAAATGCAGTGGAAGTACACAAGTACATAGACAATAAAAACACAAGGATTATAGTGGTTCGAGCCCTCTTGGCACCTACTCCACTCTTCAAGGTTTTCCCAACCTTAGGTTTTACTATATCGTGTGGAATCATACCTCCCTTAGTTCCCTGAGCTAACCAAGAACTCTTACAACTTGGTTTTACCGAGCTCACTAGAAACTCTACACTGTTAGTTTTTTGTGAGCTTATAAAAAACTCTTACAATAAAGGTTTTTTACTAAGCTCAACACCTAGTTTCTAGAGCTTACCAGTAACTCCTCTTAGTTTTCAGAGCTAACCAAAAACTCAATACTACAAATACAAAGTGTACAACTAAGTGCCCTCTATAGGCTAGAATTTACATGGATAAAGCTCAACTATAAAAGATAATAAAAACTTAACAGTGATTCAAACTCCTTTGAGATGGTAATGATGTGGCTTTGAAGCTCTTTGATCTTGGTGGCACCTTGAAGTGAATACACTCGGGAAACTTAAATGAGTTACTTATATTAATTCATGATTAGCACTTGGAACCCTCAAGCATCTTATTTCTCTTTAATGGATTGTCTATTTATACAGTCCAGAAAGACTTCGGACTATTTTGAAGACCATTGCAATATGCCCATTGTAGCACCACTTGGATTTTGACCGTCAGAGCGGTAGGCACTAGCCCAGACGGCTATGCAAATTGGCTACACCCCAAGGGATACCACAGGTGGCTACCCTATTGACTATGATAGTCCAGAGAGAACACATCTCCCTGGATCCCCATAGGCGATTGGCATACTAGCTGCGACCTCTTAGAACTTCTAAAATGCCTCTGAAGATTGAAACGCGTCTTTCCCTTTATGAAATCTTAGCAAAAATATCATTCGCTTAATTTAAGTTATAAACAAGTTTTGTTAATCAGCAAAACTAAACCCTTGGACTCAACATAGAAAACTTAAAATAAAACACAAAAGAACCAAAGTAAAAGTGACATGGGACCCAAGATCATCAAAGAACATTTTTAAATAGTCCAAAGATATCACAAAACAAGTGAAGATGGATAAAACAAGTAAATGCAAAGGAAAAATCAAGTTTTGCACTATAGAGGTTAGTAAAGAGGAGAACTTTTCCCTTATAGAGGTCTCTGGAACAATTTGGAAACATATCCTTATTGAAGTTTTTCCATAGAGCCATCTATAGAGGAGAGATTTGAACTACAGAGTATTGGTCTCGGTAGGGTGGCTTAACCCAAGAGGGGACGGGTGAATTGGGTTTAAAAAAATCTCTTTCTTGTCCCCTATTTAACTAATATTCCCTTTTTTGTGCTTGTGTGCCATGCAATATAAAATAAATAATCAAACAGCAAGGTGCAAGGTAAGTAAAGCAATCACAAACAACACACACAAACAATACAATTTTTTATAATGGTTCGGGCAACCTCCTTACTCCACTCTTCTAAGAGCACACTCTCTTTGTGCCTTGGGTTCTACTATCTCATATAATCAAAATATAATAGTGCTCCCAATTGTCTTTTAGATCCACTTTAGGAGGCATAAACTAATGTTCTTAGCACTCTTCTAGATTCTAACTCTAGAGGGTACAAACCAGTGCTCTCAACACTCTTCTAGATTCCATCTCCATGGGACATTAACTAGTGCTCCGAGCACTCTTCTAGATTCTAGCTCTAGAGGGTATAAACTAGTTCACCCAACACTCTTCTAGATTCTAGCTCGAGTGGGTTATAACACCTAGGGTGTTAATTTTTGAAGTAATTATGTGTTTGAGCATATTGCACATGTTTCTAATATAAGTATAAATGGATAAATTATGGTGAGGAAGAATTGTATTACATTATGCATAAGAATAAGTGAGTAACTATAGAAAAGTTGTTATATACTATGGGAACCAATGTATTTAGATTTGATACTTAACTGTTTGAGGCAAGGTTTTATGCATTTTATGCCTTTATTATATGGGAAAAATGAAGGTAAAAAGGTATATGAAATAAGGAAGCAAAGTGGAGGAAATACTAAGCAAGAACAGGGAGAAAAAAGGGGCAGCATGCTGGATGTCGCAGCATTGGATTGAAATGGGGGGAATAGAAGTGTGAACAAATTTGATGCCACAATGCGTCGACTGGTGATAAAAGTTGGTGATCTAACTTTTTCACTCCATTCCATTTTGTTCTTCACTACATTCCATTCCCTTTTATCCCTGATGCCCTAACCTCTTGCCCCAAGCCTTATACGCCTAAAAGCCTTATGATTTTAGCTAGGAAATTACCTTGGTTAGATGGGTAGTTACTTGATTTTGCATTTAAACCTATTTTGCCTCTATTAAATGATGGAGAATGGAAGAAAGGTCATGGTTGCTACAACCCATGGTGAGTTCTTGAAGACATGGGGTTGAGTTCCTCTCCTATGATGGAATACATGCTTGAAATTGAGGGGAAGTTGGGTTTCCTCAATTGATTTCAGGATTTTGCTTTCTTAGGGTTCACGAACAGTAATTTTTGGAGGAAAAGGCTTGGTTTGATGTGTTAATCATAGGGGAAAATTTTAATTCATTGATTTTGTGTTTTGAGGCATGTTTGGGTATGAGAAATCATGAGTTATGCTTGGTTAGAGTCTTGAGAAAATTATGAATGGTGACTTTTGGGAGAAGTTCATAAGAATTAATGTGGGATTCATGGTAAAATGAGTAATTGCATGAAAATAAGTGAATTGGGACTTATTTAAGAGTGAGAAAAATCTAAGTTTGGCCAATAACCTAATTAGGGTTAAAAAGGGGTTTTAAGTATGAAGTGTTTACATAGCAAATTGCTAAAATTAAGGGCTTAATTGACATGTGATTAAGCTTAATTATCTATTCAAGTAAATTATATAATAGTTATTTGATGTTGGACATGAAATTCCCTTGAAGCACTGTACTAAAAGATTAAGAAGTAAGCCCCACATATGAAATGTTTAATGAAATTCCATAATGAAAAGCATTATCTGTGTATAATGAACTTGGGTAGTAATTTGATTAAAATAGAAACTATTTAGGGTAAATATATGCTGAAATGCCCTTGTCTACAAAACATATGTAATTGAATAATTATTGATGTAAGATCATGGAGCCTTGATTGGAGGTTGAATCATGGGACTTGAAGTGTGTGAACTTGTTCTTCAACAAAGTAAGTAGGCTGCCTTTTTATTCATGTGTGAATGTATCGCTAAATGGGGATAGTGGATATCCCATGCTTGCACAGGCATGTCTGAATGGATGGAGATAGTGGATATCCCATGAATGTTTGTTTATATATGTATAGGTGTGAATGTTGATATGCATAATGTCATGCATGTGTGGACTGATGGGGATAGTGTATCCCTTGATTCTTTCTCTGTTATATATGAATGAATGGGGATAAGGATTAGTCCAAGTTTTTCAGTTTATTGTATATTATAAATATAAGAATTTGTGGGGGTTGAATAGCCCTGAAGTCTGGTACAATAATTAAATGAATGACTATGTGTATTGATGGAATGGAAGCATTCCAGAAGATTGGTAGATGACATGATTGTTATATTATAAGCCTAAATGGCATAGAAGATATATTAGAATAATAAGGACCTGGTCCTCATAGTATACTTGTATTGTATATCTACCTTTTTGCTTATGGCTAGCATGTTAGTATAAGGCCTGTATGGCTTTGTTGTGATGTATGTTGTGACTGAATGACACAATTATGAAATGAAGTGCCTGCATGACACTATTATAGTATAAGGTGTTAGGGTGACCTAAACGGGATATAAATTATGTTCGATTTGTGAAATATAGTATAACAGAATAGTGAAATAGGTCCATTGGAATGATGAGAACTTGAGCCTAATGATTATATTTGCATGATTATAATATGAAGTATATATTCATGTTTTGATTGTGAACATGCTACTATTTTATTATGATTTTCTCTTTGGCCTACTTACTAAGTTTTCCCGGACTCATGCTTTCTTATTCTAGTTTTTTTAGTTAGCAAGTCAAGCAATGGAGTCCAAATGTAGATTGGGGCGTGTAAGCCAAATTTGAAGATATTTTAATTGTGGTGTGATAAATCGGATTGGAATTCTGCATGGGTCATATATTCAATTCAATTTGTAATAATTTAATTTTGGATGTATTATGGGTATGTAAAAGAGTAATGTATTTGCACTCAAATAGTCATAGCTCTTCTTGAGTCTGGTCAACACTTATCTACTTAAGGCAATTACAAAGATATAAGGATGTGAAAGTTGAAGCACACTTTACAAATTTCTCAATGAAGCATTGTGGAAATCTTGAATGGTTGAAGCTCTTTATGTTGTTAACGATCTTCCCTTTATGTATAAAGAATAATGCATAAAATATTTGGAAATTTGAATTTATTGAATGAATATTTAAAGATTAAAGCTCTTGGCCTAAGGTTGCAAAGATTTGTGGAAGATTTAAACTCAATCCTTTTTTCTTCTTCAACCATTGAATTGTCCCTAAGCTTCTCCTTGAAGAGATCTTCAAAAGCTTGACCATGGGTAGCATTTTCGAGATCTGCAATGTTTAAATTTTTTACTGTTACAAGTCAAAAGGCGATAGGCATAGGAGGCTGGGACATTCGGCTATGCACTAGGTGATATGGCAGATTGTATGTCTAAGTAGTTGTGGTCATTTTCTAGCAAAACTTCCAGATGCACCATTCTGACCATCCGCAAGTGGTACCACAAGCGGCTGGGCCAAGTGGTTGCATCATAGGTGATATGTGCGGGCGATATGTGTACTACTAGGCAATATCTTCGGATGAAGTTCTTTGTTTGAAATTGGCAGTTGATGCCCACGAGCAGCTGCATCAAGTGGTTGCGATCTTGTACTTGACTTTTTGCATTTTTTCCACTTATGAAACTTTGACATTATTCATTATAAATCAAAATACATTTATCCACATACAATTTAGACAAGTTATATAACATAGATAAATCATTTAAAAAATATTTGTGTTTATATAAAGATAAGTTCATTTAAACATAATTTCTTTTTCATGTAAAAAATATATCTATGAAACACATAAGTTCATTCAAGAAAAGAACATGTTTATGATCCAACATATCTCAATATGATAAATGAAGATGAATGCAGTATGGATCATGATGATTTCTTCATTTTTCTAAAAAAAATAGTTAGCTTTATGTAATATGCTTGCACACAAGATTTCTTAATAGTGAACATTAATGTCAAGCATATCTTTCTTCATTTCAAGCTTCCTAAACTAAAATCATCATTAGCATTGATCAAGTCAAAAATAAGTTTTGTTATTATCAAAATCATACATAATAAACCTAACAATCTTACCCTTTTTTATGATGACAAAACTTGAAGACTTGTGACAATTAAAGAATGTGCTAATGATCAAACTCCCCCTATTTAATTTAAATATGTAAACCCATGCAAACTAGTCATGGCACATATACTATATTTTTCTGAGGCACAAGTCACGACAAAGTTTGAATATTATTTCCCCTTTTTACTGACAAGTCTTTCGCAATTCTTCTGCCCCTTTTTGTCTACATTAAAAAAATAGTTCTTGACACAAAAGTCATAATAATGGGATAGTGGTCACTCATTTGGTGTTCTATTTCCCCATAAACATAGCCATGAGTATAAGATAAGATTAATGATTAAGCACAGTCATGATCAATAAATCCTCAAAGCAATTATTTCAAGAATGACAGGTCATGACAGACTATTTTTCTTCCAAATATGACAAACATTTCAATTTCTTAAGTAGGTCTTTTTCTTCAAATGTTTCCTCTTCTTGAAAAGGATACATCAATTAGGTACAATCATGAATATGAGATCGAGTAGAGATACATCAACAGATAGCACATTCATGGACAATATTTAAGCAATTCATCTCTCTTACTGAAAAAGCTTCAAACCACTGTCAAGCATGTAAGATCAAAAAGTAAATACAAATCCATCACGCAAATCATCTGTTGCACATTCATTTTTTAGAGATAAATAGTTCATGAAATTTAGATTCATAGCAATTCAACCCAAAACATTTTTATCAGCATTCATAGTTAACATTTTGTATGCTTATTCATATATTGCAAGCAAATACCATCAACCTTTCACAAAGGTTGGTTTATAAAGGTTCAAAACTATAAAGCAATGTGTGACAGATATAAGTTGTTGGTATCCATAAGAATGCATATACAAATGTTGGATCCCATAGAGAATAAAATAAATTCATTTATTAGATCTCAACTTGTTGGATCTCATACAAAGCATAACTAAATTTTAATCAATATATTGGATAGATTCATGTTATGGGAAACATTCAAACATTACATGAGTTATATTTAAAAACTTTAAACAAATGTTTAAGCATTCATCAAAGTTATAACAAACTAGTTCATTATGCAAAGTATCTATCTATCATAAATAAGGTTTCACATCATAAAATTTGAATTTATAACATCACATTTCCAGAGAGAAAATACATGATGAACTTCATAACATCATTTTCTCATAAAAGTTTCTCAAAACACACAAATATTTTCATTGATATTTTATTTTCCCCCAAAACATACAACCCTCGAAAAAATCTGAAGTCTGGACATGAGGAACTGCAGAAGGCATAGGTGAAGTAGACTCCCCCTGAGTAGCATGTCAGGTAGAAGTGAGCTCCTCTATTGGAAAGGTTGGTTTTGGATCCTAGGTGTTGTGAGCTAGAATGGTAGATGAAGTAGGATTGCCTCTAGGTGTAGACTGAGAGGTCTCATAATGTGAAAGAAGAATGTCTATCTTTTTCTCTATTCTTTTCTATGCTTTCCTCAAATCTCCTAATTCATCTTTTAGTTCCTTTCTTTTCTCTCCTATCACTTTCCTCATTTCCTTTACTTCTAAAGACAGCAAAGCATATGTAGATGATTTGGGAATAGTAGCTTCAAGTGAAGTCCTAGGAGGTGAAAAGTGTCTAGCTGCAACGGAACTATCCATGTCAGCTGTTCATTCTCTTTCACCCATTTCCTCCATTTATTCCTCTTCATGGGAAGGCATTTCTTCTTCTTCTTCTTCATTTTTATCATCTTCTTCCTCCTCTCTTTCATTCTTTCATTCATCTCTACCACATAGTCTGAAAATTTGATTCCCATTCTTTTTAACAAAGTGTCTCCTACCCAATCCTTTTTGAGAGACGACATATGTAGGTTAGATTCTCCTTCAAAGGAACATGGAAATGCTCAAAAATTTGAGTTAGCCACACCCCATATGGAATTATGGGATTTGTTCTTTGTAGCAAGTACCCAAATGCAATGAACATTAGGTTTGGCAGGCTGACTTTTTGATAGTTGTATATCTTCCACAATACTTTGGCTTCATTTACTGTCACTTGCTCTGTTCCTTCAAGCTTAGGTTTGAACATGTTCTCTAATAATTTTCTAAGCATCTCAATAGTTAAGTCCTTTGTCCTCATGTATGTGTGAGCATATGTGTACATTGTGCCTGTGGACAAGTTATTGAATATTTCTTCTTTCTTCAACTCATCCTCATCTTTTATGGCTTATTTCCATGCCTCCAAGGTGTTCTTCAGATGGTAATATGTGTGTTCGAAAGCTCATTTCTATGCCTTTCATCATTGACTCATAAGAATTGGATTTCCAATTAAAGTAGAAAATGAGGACCAGCTCTTTATATATGGGTGCCTCATATTCTATCAACTCAGTCCATCCTTGATAATTCAACACAGATCAGATATCATATTTGCATTTTTCAAGAAAATTCAAATCTATCTTCTTTTGGACATAGACCGGTCTTCCAAGTATTGAGGTTTAAAACTTGAACTTCCTATCCTCACTACCAAAATAATATGCAAGTAAATCTGTTGGTTCAAATTTGGCAATAGGAACCTTTCTTCCATCAACCTCTACTGGTAGAGTACTCAAATCAAACTTCTTTCCCCTTGCTTCATTTCTTTCTAGATTTTCTTCTCCTTCAATATTCACATTAGGATGGGCAGAGGTATTATCTTCATTATCTGTGTCTTGAGACCCTCTAGAGCTTCTAGTGGTAGAAGGTTGGGAAGAAGATGCTTCTCCTCAAGTCTTATGTCTTTTGAATCCCCTTTAAGTTTTGGAAATGGAGACTTTTGGTGCCATTAAGGTGTGAGAATTTGATAAAAAGAGTAAAGGCTTAGAGAAATGGCTCTAATGGAAGTTTGGAAATCATAGGCACTAGCCCCTTTTGGGTCATAGGAGACTAGCAGTGAAAATGCGATTAAGATAAATCCTACTTATCATGTCAAATTTAAGCCCTTCAAAACAATAGGTGGCTATTGGCATAGTTGGCTGGGTCCGAAAGCGCCTGTGGACCAGGCAATTACATTCCTAGAAACTAGTAATCCTAAAATGTTATGAGGTTCTAACATCAATCCTATTCTAACCATTGCTTTTTAATATTTTTCATTAAATTTTGGTATAAACATAATCATCATGTAATTGAGTAAACCATTTTGATCATCATCATAAATATTTTCATTTCAATATGTTCTTTTATTCATGTCAAGCATATTTCAAAACAGTGATCATTTGAGTTTTTTGCATTTCATAAATTCAATCTTAAATATACTTGAACATTTTCAACATATATCACAAGTATAAAGAATAATGTGAAATAATTCATAACAAAAACATGATCTTCAAACATTCACTTAAGATTCAAGTTATTATCTTAATTAGTTCATTCTTAGAAGTTCAAGCCTTAGTCATGATTTGTAAGGAATGACTAGGAATGGAATTCCTATTTGAAATCTTAAACTATGAAGTTTTTCAAATAGGCTTGACCTATGCCTTGGGATTGCAATTACATCAAGGATTAATCAATTTCATATATTAACTTAAACTTTTAGAATGATTTAGCTCAAACAGAAAGTTCACATACATTCATATTTAATGCAATCATTTTAAGAAGCATCTAGAGTATGTAGTAAAGCATAGATTCCTTTCATTAAGCAGTTATATAGAGTCAGACAAATTATCTCTATTGATGTTCTAGCATTGAGTTCTTGCTTTTGCACTCATGATGGATGTTACAAGATTTCTCATTCAATACTTGTTGTTTGGAATCATCATTGCTTTAGATTGTCTTAAGTTTAAATTTTAAATGAGATATGTTGACATGATTTTGCATTCATATGAAATTCCTTTTCTTTATCTAAAATTTTTCTTTGTTCTACATATTGTCTGAAACATATTTCTTGGACTGAGAGGATTTTCGGACAAAGGGTCTACTTTGTCTTTAAGGTTGTCTAAAGTAAATTTCAGACAAAGTGTCTGCTATTGTTTTATCATTTTGGACAAAGCTCTTTACTTTGCATTATCCCAAGTCAATTTGGGAACATCTTAAGAGTTGGACAAAGCTTTTAATTTTGAATTTGACTTTGTCTTAAGCCTGTTTCTGTCTTTGCTTTCCTTTGGGTTGTTTGAAATTTTGGACTAAGCCATTTTGATCTTGTGCCTTGGAGAAACTTCTTTAGCACATTTGAAATATTTTCTCAGACCATTTAAACTACATGCACTTAGAAAATTCTTGCACTTTTTCATTATTAGCACAATCAAATAGATATAAACTTTATGTATCAATTTAATCAGTGCAATTATTTATTTAACACAAAGTAGATGCATAGAGATTAGACTGCTAATCAAAATAATATGAACTTCATTATTTAAACAATTCTTAGATTATTTATAAGAAGATTTTCTCTAAGTAAGTTTTATGATTGTGTCATTTAAATTTTTCTACTTTTAATCTATATTGGATTAAGTTTATCAAGAATTAAAACAGATTCTATAATAGCTGTTAAGCAACACAAGTCATTCTATTTCAATCATATTCAGTACTAAATTCTCTGAACTAGCATATTTATGAGAATGGAAACTGAATTCTTTTAAAGCGTTAACCATTATGTGTTATTGATTAATTTGGGCATCATCATTATCATAGGATCACCCATCGTTTCTAAAGTTTTATGTAGATTACTTGTCTCATTCGCATATCTATTCTTAAACACATTGGACATTTAAATATATATTGTTTCCTCATTTCTAACGTTTTTCTAAGATTTTTCTTTTACGTTTTAGTTTTGTATCATGTGTTTAAAGATTTTAAATTCTACTAATTGAAGCTAAACTTAAAATACTAAATACAAACAATAAAGGAGGACAAGAGATTTTGGGTTTGAATTGTTATACCTTCACTTATCTTATCTTCTTTGGCCTTTGACTTAAATGTATTCTCCTTTATCCAATGTCAAGGAGCCAATTATCTTTTGATGGAGCTTCATAAATCTTCTTGTCTTCATCTCTTTTCTTCAAGTTATTACTTCCTGATGAGAGGTTCTCATTTATGCTTCTCAAGGAAGAACAACACTTCTTCTTCTTTTTCTTCTTTGTTATTAACCTTCTTATCTTTCTCCTAATTGACTTGCTTTAAATTTTTGCTTTTCATTGCAAGTCCTTCTCCCTTATTTTCTTCCTTTTTAGATTCCTCCTCATTAACCTGAGAGGATTTCTCAGTAGAATTAACCTCTTCAATTTGAATTGGAGGCACTTTAATTTCTTTGTCTTTAGGAGGCTCCTCCTCCCCCTCAACCCATGAGAACTTTTCTGTTTGAAGATCCTCTGTTTCTTCTACTTTGTTTCCTACACTTAGATCAATCTTAATGGAAGAATTAGTAAAATTTGAGTGCAAATCAATATGCCCTTTAGAAATTATCTTAGGCTTATCTAAGATTTTCTTCACATTTTTAAGGGCTAAGACATGTTTGCAGATAGTAGGGCAGAGAGCATGTAGTAAGGCATTCATTGCCTTGATATTCTCTTGCCTTGCTCTCTCTTCATCCTCATTTAGGCCAATAAAAATAAATTTTCATAACTACATGTCATTGGCCATAAGATTAAGTTCCAACCTTCTCTTCCATTGTGCATAGTTTGATCCATCAAAATGTGAAAGTTGAGAGGTGGAGAATCCTTCGACAAACATGGAGGATGACATGATTGGGTTAGCCATGTGGATCTTTGCAATTAGTTATATAGCCTGCTCTGATACAACTTGTTTGCACCAGTAGGGTGACTTAACCCAAGAGGGGATGGGTGAATTGGGTTTATAAAAATTTCTTGCTTGTCCATTGTTTAACTAATATCCCCCTTTTTGTGCCTATGTGTAATGCAATATAAAACAAATAATCAAGCAGTAAGGTGCAAGGGATGTAAAGCAAACACATGTTAGGTTTATTATATATGATTTTGATGATAACAAAATTTGTATTACGATAAAATGATATGTGGACTTAAATTGTTAACAAATACGATTTGAATATATACATGATTATGATTTGATGATTATTTGATGATTATGAAATATATGCTTGAAACGCATGCTCGATCATGAAAGTTTAAATTATATCAGCATACATTCATCTTAAATATGTTAATCTTCTTGATGAACTTAAAATTTTGATATGTTAAATCATATGAATGCATTGCGCTTCAAAAGAGATATCATATTACGTGTACAAATGAAATATATGTTATCCTTGCTTCATAATTTGTGCAAATCATGTGAGGATAAATACATTTCATTAATATATATATATATCAAATCTAAAAGCTTAGCAAGTGTAAAATTACAACCAACTACCGCAACTATCAACTACATTCCAGAGGAATCAAACTACATTTCAGAAGAATTAAACTAAACATTAAAATTTGGAAGAAGAGGAAAAAGAAAATAAATAACTTCAAGATGTGCAACAAAGGAGCTTGCATTATCTATAAAGATATAGAGAAAACTTCCATGGACAAATGCAATGCAATAGTAGACATAAGCTTAAAGACGAAGCCATGGTCTAGCAACATAAAGTTCACCTGAGAAATTCAGCCTATCTAAATTGACTAGCTAGAGTTTTTCCAAGATAAAGCAAGAAGGAGTAATCTTATCAAGAACTTGGACAAATGAAGAATGAAGAAAGACAAAGAAGAAATTGCTCGAACAAATGAGCAAATCATAAAGCAGCCTCATTTGATTGTAACTCGGACAATCACACATAAAGAAAAGAGATTTTATCTAACTGAAAAAGGCCATAGACAGAATTCATCCAAGGATAAGAAGCTAGAGAGTTAAAATGGACTCCATCAACTTCTCGGATAAATGTGCTCAATGGGAAGAACTTCATCTTATCTTCTATGCTTAGACAAATGCAGATAACGTGAATGAACTTCGTCCAAGTGACAAAAGACAAATACACTTCTTCTGACTAATACTTACTTTGGACAAATGTGAAACAAAGAAGAAGTCTATCTTACTTTATTCAAATGAAAAGACAAATAACAAAAAGATGGATTTGTCTGTTTCCAGTCCTACTTCATCCATGCCATCTAAGTTTGTCTGTTACTTACTACAAACAAATTATACTCATAAAGCTTTGAATGGCGGATTCAAATCAATGGGAAGTTCATCCAAAACTTATAATAGATAATTGTAGAGATAGAAAGAGGCAATGACTTTGTCTGGAAATTAATTAATTTGTGTGACTTGCATTGAAATGATATCTGCACTCTATACTTTTAATGTGTAGAATTGTTTTAGTCACCATTTTCAGCAATAAGCGGTGTTGCAGTCTTTCCAACTATGATAAGTCAATACAAGGAATATTTTTCAACAAAAAATATCATCTTCTTCTCTATTAATGAATAGGTTGCAACAACTCAAGATAAATAAGAAGTAATGCACTCCAACAAAAAAATCACAATGGTTTTCTTCATTTAAATCTGCTCTCATTCCTACATCCATTACAACCTTCTTCTCTACAATGGTCAAGTTTCTAAAGATCTATTTAAGGAGATGAGTTGGATGATTTGAAGGTGGTGAAGGAATACATTTTAAAGGATCTTATCCTTCTATAAATCCTTCCACCCATGGCCAAGAGCTTAAACTGTCTTTTATCTTTTTATGAGCTTTAACTTGCAAATCTTTATGATCATTTTTCTTTACATTACGGGAAGATCTTTTTGTATTAATTAAGTTGAAAAAGGAATGAATCTTTCTCTGTGCTTAAATGTAATACTTTGTAAAAGTATATAAGTTTTATGCTTAATTTGAAAACCAGAGTATTGTTGGTGATCTCTAAAAATCATCAAGTTTACTGGTGAGCTTTGAAACCAATGAGTTTGTTATGAGCTTAGGGAAACCACTTTCTATGAGTTGTTAGTGATCTTTGAAAAACCATCAAGTTTGCTGATAAGCTTCAAAGCTAGTGAGTTTGTGGTAAGCTCAGGAAAACCACACTATATAAGTTGGTGATGAGCTCAGAAAAACTACCAAGTTTGCTAGTGATCTTGGAAACTAATAAGTTTCTAGTGAGCTTGTGAAAACTAGGTTGTATTCCATTATATGTGTTATAGTGGAACCTAAGGAACAAGGAGTGTGTGCTCTTGAAAGAGTGGATATAGGGATAGTTACCCAAACCACTATAAAAAAATTATGTTGTTTGAGTGTCTACTTGTTTGCTTCACATTTCTTGCATTTTAATTTTTTATTACCTATCTTGCATTACACAGCACACACATACAAAAAGAGGGAGATGAATTCTCAAGCGTTTATGCAATTAATTCTTATATACCCAATTCACCTCTTCCCTCTTGGGTTAAGCCATTTTAATGAGACCCAACATCACAAACAGTACATACACAAACAACACAATTTTTTATAGTGGTTCAAGTAACCTCCCTATTCCACTCTTCTAAGAGCACACTCTCCTTGTACCTTGGGTTCCACTATTCTATAAAATGTAAATATAATAGTGCTCTTAGCATTCTTCTAAATCCAATCTAGGAGGTGTAAACTAGTACTCTCAGTACTCTTTTAGATTCTAGCTCTAGGGGGCATAAACTAGTGTTCCCAACACTTTTCTAGATTTAGCGTCTCGGGGGTATAAAGTAGTGCTCCTAGCAATCTTCTAAATTTTAGCTCTATAGGGTATAAACCAGTGCTCCAAGCACTCTTCTAAATTTTAGTTCTAGGGGGCATAACAAAGTAGCTCATGTCTATACTCAAATAGTCACAGCTCTTCTTGAGCCTAGTTAACACTTACCCGCTCAAGGCAATTACAAAGATATAAGGATGTGAAAGTTGAAGCACAGTTTACAAATTTCTCAATGAAGCACCTAAGAAGTCTTGAATGATTGAAGCTCTTTATGCTATTGAAGATATTCCCTTTGTGTATAAAGAAGAAAGCTTAAAAGATTTGGAAATTTGAAGCTCTTGAATGGATGTTTGAAGATTAAAGCTCTTGGCCTAGGTTTGGAAAGATTTGTGGAAGGTTTAAGTTCAATCCTTTTTGTTACTTCAACCCTTGAATCATCCCTAAGCTTTAAAAACTTGACCGTTGGAAGAAGTGGGTAGCATTTTTGAGACTTGCAATGTTTAAATTTTTGACCATTATGAGTTGGAAGGCGGTAGGTGTAAGAGGCTGGGACATTTGGCTATGCGCCAAGTGATATGAAAGGTGGATGTCCAAGTGATTGTGGTCATTTTCTGCAAAACTTCCAAATGCACCTTATTGTCCATCCGCAAGTGGTACCATAGGCGTCTGTGCCGAGTGGTTGCAGCCCAGGCGATTGATGACCTCATAATCCAACATGTTTTAATACCTAAATTCACATGTTTGGCATCTTCACTTGACATGATTTTACTAGATTATAATTTTTGGTCCCGCAATAGCAATGTAATATAGAGACAATGACTCACAAATTTAGAGCACAAATGTTATAGTGATTCAGCAATCCCTACCTACGCTCAAATTCACAATCACAAACTTGGGTTCCACTAGTCAACTCTATCCCATAGTTATAGAGTTACAGATACTCTATTCTTTGGACTTACACTTCCATGTAATAATATAAATGAATCACTTACATAACCTATAATGATTCAACTATCTCTTGATTTACAACCCAAACCAAGGTATAATTAATACACTAAAGAATGTAATAAGAAAAGGCTTACAACCAATTCAACTCTTAGGTGACTTCAATGCTTTGATTATCCAAGCTTTATTCACCTGCAAAACCAATTTTAGAATCTATGTATAATCTTGATCTCTTGATTTTTTCTTGATCACGCTACAAGATTTCTCTACTCTTGTGCACACATTTTCTTTCAACACATCTCCCATTAATATAGATGTTCAACTGCTGAGAGATAATCTCTCAATATAGGTTAAAAAAAATTTCAAACTGCTTCATTTTTGGATCTTTGTAACTACCTACAACGGTGCCAAAACCATTGGCATTTTACCAAAAATCTATTGATGTTTTATGCTAAATTGTCAACATTTTCCTTCATAGAAAAATATGTTGAAGTTTAACTTCACTGGATATTTCCCTCACTCCAAATCCATCGAGGTTCCCCAAGTGCTAACTTTACCTTATTTGAATCCATTGAGGTTGTACTTCGCTAGATATGTCCCTGACTACAAATCCGTCGAGGTCGTTCATAAAAAATATCGATGGATTTCTCCATTTGACGTCTTCTATCCTTAACCTATTTTTAAAAATTTATTTACATTCTATCCATTACTTCAAGCAACTTGATTATGTACATTTCATTTCATTTACATCAATCCACTCTACATCACACATATATATATATATATCATCAAATCATCAAACCACATAGTAAAACTTATTTCATCCAAGTTTTTTCATCATCAAAATAGGAAACAGAAAATAAACAATAATCACATTTAATTAAATATTTCAATAAATGAAGTTAGTTGATGTTTCATGTATCAAAACATGTGAAAAAGGAGCTAAAATGAAAAAGATGTCACTTCAAGGCCTTTTTGATGCATATGAAGATGGATTCAGGAAAAGTAGTTAACATATAAGTTTCATATCTTTAAATTAACTATCCAAAAAATCAAGAATCATATGATTAGGAGATGAAACATGGAATTTATTGCCAAAACATTGCATTTGTCTTAGACTTAGATTAGATGAATGTAACAAAGGCATCACTTGTATATGATTTTTGGCATATATGGAGGATTATTTGGAGAAAGTGTTCAACATGAAAGTTGTATCTCTTGGAATTGTATTTCCAAATCATCAAGAATCACATGATTCTGATATCATATAAGAAATATATGTGCAAAATATTGGACACTACTACTGTATCTAGCAGACAGCAGTTTTGGTGGCCATGATGCCAATGGTAGTGCAGGATTTTAGCTCCAATTTTGGCTTGGTTTTTAAGCATCTCAAAGAGGCTTTCTAAGGGATTTCTTTGGCAACGTTTTTGGGAGTCTTTGGACAGGTTTTCTAGGGGTTTTGATGAGATTTTGAGGAGGCTTTGAAGAAGATCAAGTGTTAAAGATCAAGAGAAAGAGCTTGGACTCAAGGATTGGAAGTCAAGTGGAAAGTTGAAGATTTTGATTTTTTTTATTTCAATTGCTTCTTTCCTGGTAATTATGGATTTTATTTTGGATTGGAATCATGATGATATTAAACATTTATTTGCTTGATTTACTTTACATCACGAGTAGCTAATCCCCCCCTTACTAGAGGGAAGATGAAGTTTATGTGAAATTCATGGATTAATCAATGATTTTCTTAATTGATATTGCAATTTGGTTTATTTATGATGTTTAGTGTTTAATTTCTTCAATTGATTGGCCATCTATTGAATGATCATGTATTTAGGGTTTGACACTTGGGAGATGTAACATTGAATAGGATTTAGGTATCATAACATAAAATCATAAATGACTCGAAAGAACTTCTATGTTTTTTTTAAATCTTTACAAAGAATCATAGATCTTAATGCATACCCTTTATTTTGATTTTTATAGGCATATTGAAATTAACATAGTGGGAATAGATACTTGACCTGGCAATCAGAAGAGGGGGTTAAGTAAATTGGGATTCTTGATTTATAAACCAATGCTATGATCAATCAGTAATGAGTTGAAAGCATTATGAATGAAATATAATGAAACTAACCCTCTAGAATCTTCACACATTGATTTATTCTATTCAAGCCTATCCATTTTATTTGTTATTCAATTAATCATTTCTCAATCATCCAAATATAGTTAGAATTATTCAAAGCAATGGCTAGTGATGATTTAAAATACACAATCCCTGGTGATATGATAACCCTCTCATCACTAAATTACAAAACTTGACGCCATACACTTGTGGTATAATTTGCAGGGAATAAGTTTTTTAACGCCATTGTTAGGGATTGGCATTATTATGATTACTCACTAATATTGTTAACAAATAATTCTAACTTTGATTTAGATTTTTATTTTTTATTGTATTATAATCTCTCCTTTCTTTTATTGTTATTTGATTCAATTTATTTTGCTTTGTTGTTTGCTTTGTTGACAGTGCATGCGAAATCTCTTTTCTTGAAGATATGGCATTTAACATCTTCCACTGGCCTAATGAACACAACATGGTAAGAGAAGTCTTTAGTTGTTTTGAAATGGATCGAATCGTAGCTCTCACTAGACAGATGTCATCTCTAACTCACCAACTAGAAGTAGCCAATTTAGCATCTAAGGGAGTTCAAATTTTGGGAGAGTTTTCTTCCACAATTGGATCATATATAGATACAGATCAACCAAAGGGAGAGGTGTCATATGTGAACAATTGAGGTGATAAAACTATCATGGAAATAACTTACCAACTCAGTTTTATCAAGGATTAAGAGATCATAAGAACCTATCCTAAGAAAATCCTTGGAATGCAATAAACCCTACTGCTGGTTTTCAACCTCAACCAACTGAGAAGAAGTCATCACTTGAAGATCTCATTAGTACCTTTGTAATAGAAATTCAAGCAATATTCACTTGGAATGAAGAAAGAATTGACAATATTGAGGTGAACATGAGAAATATAAATGCATTCATCAAGTCTTTGGAAACTCAGATTGGTCAGCTTGCAAACTCTATCTATAGTCCAAACAAAGCTAAAAGTGTTCAATATCCTTTAGAACATTGCAATGAAAAGTCTATAAGTCAGGGTATTGTAGATACAAAGGAGGTCATGGAACATGTTTTGGCTTTAGAAGAGTTATCAAAAGAGAAAATCAATAACAAGGTGGAATCATTGGAACAAGGGTCATTAGTAGAAAAGTTAGAGCTAATTTGGAACTGAAGCAATTGCCTAAAAATCTAAGCTATGAAATTTTTGACACTGATTCACTCTTTCTAATGATTAGTTCTTCTTCTTTTAAAGGTATGGAGGAAGAAAATCCATGACGAGTTCAAGACCATGGAGTGAACTTTAACATTTTCAAGGAGATGATGTTGCATAATGAGAATAATGATTGCTTCAAAATTGATATGGTGGATGATATCATTGAAGAATATCCAGAAAAGCCCATAAACAACACTAAAGCAATTGAGTATGTGTATCAACTAGGTGCTCAAGAAAAATTCCAAATGCCAAGACCTAGATTTAAAGAACCAAAGCACCGACAAACCAAAATCCACTGGAAAGAAGGAAGACGTTAGTCTGGCTGAGACTATAAACCAAGTGCTTCTTGGGAGGTAGCCCAAGTTTTTGAAATTTTTTATTTTTTGTTTATTTTAATTGGTTTATTTAGTTTTGCAATTTAGTTTTTAGTTGGCTTTGTTGATTCCCGGTGATCCCTTCGAAAAGTTGTGCACAGTAACAAAAGTAACATTCATTCACCATCAAGGAACCCTATCCCCCTACTTATGCATCTGAGGACTCAAAGGATTAAGAAGACAATTAAAGACATCTCCATTAGGGAATTCCCTATTTTTCTTGTTCAATTTTGCACGTTGAGGATTGTTGGTCCTGTTGTGTAGCTAAACTAATGCAATCTTATGGAAGCGATTCAATGTACTATAAAAAAATGACTTGCGAATTAAGAACACAAATGTTATAGTAGTTCGACACTCCCAACCTATTCCACTCTCCAAATCACGATCACAGACTTGTGTTCCACTATTCAACTTAGTCCTATAGTTACAGTGGTACAAATACTTTGTTTTTTGGACTTAGACTTCTAGATAACAATATAGATGAATCACTTACACAACCTGTAATGATTCAACTATCTCTTAGTTTACAACCCAAACCAAGTTACAATCAACACAATAAAGAATATAATAATAAAAGGCTTACAACCAATTCAACTCTCAGGTGACTTTAGTGCTTCTGATTGTACAAGCTTCATTCACCTGCAAGACCAAAGTTAGAATCTGTTTATAATCTTGATCTCTTGATTTTCTCTTGATGACACTACAAGATTTTTCTTCTCTATTTTTCCACACTTTTCTTTTAACATATCTCCCCTTAATATAGATGTTCAACTGTTGGGAGATAATCTTTCAAAGGAGGTTAAAGAAAATATCAAACTGCTTCATTTCTGGATCTTTGTAACTGCCTGCAATGGTGCCAAAACTATCGACATTTTACCCAAAAACCATTGACGTTTTATGACAAACTATCAACGTTTTTCTTCATAGAAAAATCCATCAAAGTTTAACTTTGTCGGATATGTCCTTGAGTACAAATCCATCGAGGTTCTCTATTTGCCAACTTTGCCTGATTTGAATTAGTCAAGGTTCACCAATTGGTAACTTCATTGGATAAGTCCCTGGCTCCAAATCCGTCAAGGTTTCTAACCAAAACATCAATGGATTTCTCCGCTCAACGTCTTCCATCCCTAACTTGTTTCCAAAAATTTGGTTACATTCTATCCATCACTTAACACAACCCGATTACATGCATTTCATCACATTTACATCAATCCACTCTACATCAAATATGTGTATCATCATCAAACCACATAGTAAAACTTTTTTCATCCAAGTTTGTTCACATCAAAATAGGAAACAAAAGTCAAACAATTCTTCCCCTTTTTGATGATGACAAAATCAACTATGGATGAACTTAAAATAACGTTCCTCCCCCTATCAACGTGCTTATTTACTCATGCTACATATAATAATTTTCTCCCCCCCCCCCCATTTTCCCAAAAGCAAAAAAGAATGAACAAAAAAGATACAGTCAATATCAATGGAAAGTTATAAGTGTGTGAATTTCAACTGTGATTCAAAGAGTTTAACTAGAGAACTTAAACCAGCAATTTTTGACAAGATAGTTAAATAGCTTTAAAACTTTAAAAAGAGAAGAGAGATAGTTTATGGAAAATATTCTTTGGTCTTCTAACTTCATAATCATTTGGAAGGAGATGGCTTTTTCTTTGTGAAGTTGGATTAATCAACTGATGTAGAAGCATGAATTTGCTTACGCCTGCAAGTCAGCTTTGAAAGATCCCAGACTAGCTGCAAGTAAAGCCTATAAGGTAGAAACATCTAGCAAAGGAGATGTTGAAGTAGTTGTGACATGGGGTGTAAAGTAGATGTATGAATGGGATGAGTTGAAGCTAGAATGGATGTGGCTGGAGTGTGTTGAATATCTAAGACAGTGGCTATTGAATCATTTCCGACCTAAGGATCCTTCCCACTCTTTCTATGAGAACCCTTCTCTTCATTTAGATCTTGCTAATATCCTAGAACATCTTGATAAAACACATCTTCAACCTCATCATTTCCTTTAATTTTAGTTTCAATTCTTATTACATCATCATCTTGAATAGAAACTCATCTTCATTATCTTCAGGCACAACTGAAATGTATCTCCACGTTATCATCATCATACTTGATATATCTCATCCGTCTGAGTGTTTCAATGTTTGTTGCATTATAACTTGAAGGAAAAATTGGAACATTATTAGAAAGATCTATTTCAAAGTTTTGAAATAGTCTTGTCAAATACATGGCATAGGGAAGATGTCCATTAGCTTTATCTTTTTAATTGAACATGTACAGTAACATAGCATCCACGAGATCATACTCTAGATTATTGACAATGTAATAAATCAAAACACATTCAAGAATACTCACTATATCATGTCCTCCATTTTTAAGGAATAAACAATGTGTCATTATGTGATAAATCAGTTTGAACTCCATAGAAGAGAATTCTTTGTTAGTGAATCCTCCTTTCCTATTAGATAGTGATTCCTTCCTATTTAAATATTCAACTACTTCCTTTCAGTCATATGTTTTATTAGCAGAAACATATGGTAGTTTCATGATGGATGCAAACTCTTCAACAGTGAAACTAATTTATTTTTCTCTAAGATATGTAGAGTAAACATAAACTCCATCCTCTCTTTCTTCTTCAAGTAGATAAAGATAAAATAACTTCACCAATTCATCATAAATCATCATCTTTTCTGACAAGAACTCAAAAATTCTAAATTTTCTCAACCAATTGACAAATTGAAACCCTTCATCTTCAAAGGATTTATAATTTAAGAATTTACCTCTTATATAGTTCTTGTGCCCAAATTTCATGTAGAAATCAATTTTGTCCTTCTTTGATTTGAAGTTCTTCAAAGATGAATCTATAGAAACCTGTTTCTTAGGTATAGAAGTGGGTTTCTTTTGAAGTGAAGTTGGGACCCTTTTATTTTTTGGAGTGTATCTTCTTAGAATGGTTGTCTTTGGAGTGGATTTGGACTTTTTGGGTAATGAAGAAGGTTTGGTTTTAGAAGGTATACTTTTCACATATTTTGTTTTGGGAGAAGTATGAATAGGAGATTATGAAGATTCACTTGGAGTCCTTGGCTCTACTTCTTGAGTTGGTTTAGGAAATGAAAGTTTTTCTTCATCAATATTGATGGAATTATCCTAAGTAATTTGTCTACCTTGTGTTTCAGAGTTTCTTGAATAAATATTCCTCCTATTTTTCTTCTTATTCTAGGAGGAAAAGGTCTAGGCTTAGAGGAATCCACCAACTTCTCCTTTCCTTTCTCCTCATATGAGGCATTCTTTGACATGGCAACTTTCTGTCAAAAAGATGGAAATGAAAATGAATTTTAGAGATTTTGCAATTCAAGGCTCAAGTTTAATCAAATCGAAGGATGGGAAAAAATTCATATAGAGGAAAATTAAAGCATAAGGCTAAAATTTAATCAAAATAGTGGGTTTAAACAATAAGGAAAAATAGGGACCAAACTCAATACACTTATTTGCATGTGGTAGATACATGTGTCACAATAACATCAAGACATCCTACATTACAATAATTTTCAACCAAGTAAAGTCTACTTACATTAATCATAGAATAGTCACAAATTTAACTTGAAGGACATTCAATTAAGAGTAAGAAACTAATGGAATAGTAAGAACTTTGGTAAAAATAGGGGTTATGAACAATAATCATGACATTCATAGAAATTCAATGAAGAAATGTATTTTAGCCATAGATATGAATGATGACAGATGGATAGTGATGGATCTTACGTGAAAACAAGGATTTAACCTAGAAATTGAAGAGATTTTCAATGCACAGACAAAGCATCTTAACACATAATGGAATACTCACCACAATATTCATCTAGAGAATGAGAAAATTTGACACAACTAATCACATGAATGGATTTGGAAATGAGAATAGGAATCTTGAGAAAAACCTCAAATTTTTGAATTTTTGAAGTAAATGAAAGGGCTTTTCAAAAATCCTTCTTAAACTGCATGGATATGGATTGATTAACATAAGGCATCAATTTCTCATGATAAATACATGGAAATGAGAAAGAATTTTGAATAAAGCCTTCAAATCCATGAATTTTTGAAGGAAAATCGAAAGGTAAATGAGAAAACATGAAATTCAGAGCATTACCATGTTTTTGATGGAGAAGGATGGAAGGAATCAACCTAGATCCATCCAAACGAGCAATGGGGAAGAGAGAAAGCCAAGAGGAGATGAATGGGTTTTTCAAAAATGGAAACCCTGGCTTTAAGAAGAAGAAAAGTAACCATCCTGTGTAAATCAGGTATTTAAGTTAGGATGTTGGCTCCAAATCCATTGATGTTTTAATCCATTGACATTTACAATCTGTCAACATTTATCATCTGTCGATGTTTTATAACACAAATAAAATTCAAATAAATACATCTTTTATTTTATGCATGTTATTTTTCATTATGCAAATGGATCAATAATGCCTAACTCTCTTCTTATTTGTAAAAAACTATTTGTATGAAGTGGTTTTGTGAAAATGTCTGGTAGTTGATCTTCAGTTGGAATAAATTCAACCGAAATATCTTTCGATTGGACATGATCTCTAATGAAGTAATGTCTTATTTCAATGTGTTTAGAGCATGAATGTAATACTGGATTTTTAGTCAAATTTATTCTGCTTGTATTATTACATTTGATTAGCACACAATCCACATTAAAGTCATAGTCACTTAACTATTGTTTCATCCAAAGTATTTGTGCACAAAAACTGGCTACTACTATATATTTGGCTTTAGATATTGTTAGGGCAACATTACTTTGTTTCCTAGAGTACTAGGATACAAGCATACTTCCTAGGAACTAACAAGTTCCACTAATACTTTTTCTGTCTATCTTATATCTGGCACAGTTGACATCAGAATAACCAACTAAATTAAATGATGATCCTCTAGGATACCATCATCCTAAATGAAATGCTTCCACAAGATATTTAAAAATGTGTTTAATGGTAGATTAGTGTGACTCCTTTGGATTTGACTAAAATCGAGCACATATATACACACTAAATAAATTTCAGTCTATTGGCAGTTAAATATAATAGTTAACCAATCATACTCCTATATAGTCTCTGATCTACACTTTTACCACTTTCATCTGTGTCCATTTTGATGCTTGCACTCATAGGGGTAGGCATGCATTTTAAGTTTTCCATTTTGAATTTCTTTAACATTTTTTTGATGTATTTTGATTGTGAAATGAAAATATCTTCATCAGATTGTTTTACCTGTAGTCCAAGGAAAAATGTCAGTTAACCCATCATACTCATTTCAAATTCACTTTTCATCATATTTTCAAATTCCTTGCAATATTTTTCATTTGTAGAACCAAAAAAGATATCATCCATATAGATTTGTACAACAAGAATGTCTGAATGAATATGTTTAATGAATAAGGTTGTGTCAACTTTATCTCTTTGAAAATTTTTACTCAGTAAAAATCCACTTAGTCTTTCATACCAAGCTCTTGGAGGTTTTTTAAGACCATACAATGCTTTTATGAGTTTGAATACATAGTTTGGATGTTCATGATCTTCAAAGCCTGGAGGTAGTTTGACATACAGTTTTTTATTTAAATATCTATTTAAGAATGTACTTTTTACATCTATTTGAAATAATCAAAATTGTTTAAATATGCAAAAGCAAGTAGCATTCTTATGGCCTCAAGTCTGGCAACAGATGCAAATGTCTCATCAAAATTTATTCCCTTTTCTTGGGAATATCTTTGTGCTACCAGATGTGACTTATTTCTTACAATAATCCCAGATTCATCAAGTTTATTTTGAAAGATCTATTTTGTGCCAATTACAAACTGATCATTTTGTTCTAACACAAGTGTCTATACATTGTTATGTTTAAACTGATCTAGCTCTTCTTGCATTGCTATGATCCTATTTTCATCTAAAATGACATCTTTTACTGTTTTGGGTTCAACATAAGATAAGAAAGCAAAATCACCACAGACATTATGAAGTGAGCTAAGAGTTCTCACTTTGTCATACACATTTCCTATAACATCTTTTAATGGATGATATCTATAAGTATGAACTAATTGGGATGGTTCAGTCAACTCACCTTTACTTACCTGTTCTTCATGAATATTTTCCTCAGGTAGATTTGATGACTTAGCTTGTGGTAAATCTTTAGACCCTTGCTAAGCTTCAATTGATGTTTCAAGAAAATCGATTTTCTCATTTTCATCATCTACAATATCAACCTTTCTCAGCCAAGAGTTAGTCTCATCAAATTTTACATGGACTAACTCTTCTACTATGTGTGTTAGCTTATTATAGATTCGATATGCTTTGCTGGAAGAAGAATAACCTAAAAATACACCTTCATCACTTTTCTTAGCAAATTTATCAAGGTTATCTTCTTCATTATTCAATACAAACATCCAAAGTAATAAAAATAAGCAATGTTTGGCCTTCTACCTTTCTATAATTCATAAGAAATTTTCTTTAGAATTGAACAAATGTAAACATGATTCATTATATAACATGCAGTGTTTACAGCCTCAGCCCAAAATCTATGATGAATATTTGTATCAATTAACATTGTTCTAGCCATTTCAACTAAAACTCTATTCTTCATCTCAACCATTCTATTTTTTTGTGGAGTTATAGGTGCAAAAAAATTATGAGTTATCCCTAGTTCATCACAAAAGTTATTGAATTGAATACAAATTCTCTGCCGTGATCACTTCATATTGAGAGAATTCGTGTTCCTCTTTCATTTTAACTTTATGATAAAATTTCTTAAAAACCTCAAAACATTCATCTTTTCCACCTAGAATAAGTACCCAAGTATATCTAGAAAAATCATCAACAATTACATACACATACATGATCCATATTGATCTTCCTTTTTGGTAAGCCTTTTACAAGATCAAGTTTTATAAGCTTCTTAATTGTATACATGTTGGCATGACCAAAATATTTGTGCCATATTAAAGCCTCATTATCTACTTTAGATAAACACTTTACATGATCCGCACTAAGGTCCAAAGTATACATATTTTCATTTCGCTTTCCACAACATATACTATTTCCTACATTATTGCGAACAATACATTTATTAAACTTAAACACAACTTCAAAACCTTTGTCACATAGTTGACTTATGCCCAAAAGATTGTGTTTAAGACCTTCTACATAAGACACATCAATGATGTCCATGCCTAAAATACTTATCATTCAATTCCTCTGATTATTCCTTGATTATTGTCTCCAAAAGTTACTTTACCTTTATCCTAAAAAGACAAACTTTTGAACAAATGCTTGCTTCCTATCATATGAAGTGAACATTCACTGTCAAGGTACCAACTAGATTTTATTCTTGAAGTCAAGCATACCTGAAAAAGAAAAAGTCAAGTCTTTAGTACCTACATCTAGGGTCGTTAAGTAGGAAAATAGTTTGTTTAGGCACCCAGATCAATTTTATTCCATTATTTTGTAATCTTTTTATTGAACAATTGTAAGAAACATGTCCAAATTTGTTGCAAAAATAACAAAACCCCTTGTGAAAGTTGAAAGTATTTCTTCTAAAATATATAGTATGATCTTGACAATTTAAACAGTTGTTCTTCATCTGATTGGTCATACTTTTCAAGGAAGTACTATACAATTTCAACTTTTGGTTTTCATCCAACATCTTCATTGAGTCATTTTTTGGAATATCATTTCCAGATTTTAATTTTGAATATGCATTAAAAAGAACATTGAATTCTAGTTGAATTCTTAGTATAACTTTTTTTTGAATCTAAAACTCCTTTTTCAACTGTGCATATTTTTTTGTTATCAACTTTGATTCATCAAGAAGTTCAGTATGTTCTTTTTGCAATTCAAAAAAGAACACATCATAACTTACCTCATCCGATGCATTGCTCTCTTCATCTTCACCTTCATGTGTCATTAGACCAATATGACACTCCTCAATTACATATTTAGAATCCACAGAGATAGATGAGTCACTATCACACCAAGCTCCAAAATTCTAAGGTTTTTGGTTCTTCTTTCTATCCTTTTTGATTGATAGGCATAGTCTCTTTGAATGTCCATTTCCGACACAATTATGACATGTGAGTTCCTCTTCTTTGTTTTTGGTTGAAGTTTTAGTTTTGAATTTTCTATCACATTTCTTCTTTTGCACTCTTTGAACCACTGCAAATCTGTTCTTTATTTGTTATTTGTTTGAAGAAATTTTTTGAATCAATAACTGAGCATAACAATTTCCTCATCTACTTCACCTGCATCAAGATTAGATTGATCAAAATTAACTTTTAGGCCTATAGATCTCTTACCTTTTGATTCAGTTTCATTCTTCTTGATGACATGCTCATGTGATAGCAGTGATCCCATTAAGTCATCAACCTTTAACTTTAAGATGTTTTTTGCTTCTTTGATTGCCATCACTTTGGCTATCCAAGCTTTAGGTAAAGATTTAAGTATTCTTTAAACTTCTTCCTTCTGAATAATCCCTTTTCCAAGACCTTTTAAAGCATTGATGATCTTGGTAAACCTGTGATTCATCTTAGTAATGAATTCATTAGGTTGCATTGTAAATAGTTCATAATCACGCATTAAAAGATTGATTCTTATCTCTTTTACTTGTGATGTGCCTTCATGGGTAACTTAAGGTTTCTCACATATATATTTTGCAATTTTATAAGTTAACATCCTTGTAAATTCAGCTTGAGAATTAGCACAATGTAACAAGCTTTTAGCTTGTTCATTTGCAGAAATTTTCTCTTTCTATTCTATAGTCCAACTAAATGTTTTTCCAACTGGTATTGTAAAGTCATCTTCAATTATGCACCATGCAAACATGTTATAACCCATTAAGAAACTTTGTATTCTTAATTTTCATAGAGGATAATTATCTCTAATTAGATATCGAGGTCTATTTGCAGATAATCCCTTTGGAAAACTAGTTGATCAGAATGCAAATCCACTACTTCCATTTTCATTTCCATTTTTGTCACTATTTTCTTTGACACTTTCATTTGTACTTGATGTAGTCATAGAAGATCACTTTGAGCAATACAAAGATAGCTCTAATTCTCCTACTATATGGCTAAACTAATGCAATTTTATAAAAGTGATTGAATGTAATATAAAGACAATGACTCACGAATTAAGAACATAGATGCTATAGTGGTTTGGCACTCCCTACTTGCTCCACTCTCCAAGTCACAAGCACAGACTTAGGTTCCATTAGTTAACTTAGTCTCAAAGTTACAATGGTACAGATACTCTGTTCTCTAAACTTACACTTCCTGGTAATAATATAGATGAATCACTTACACAACCTGTAATGATTCAATTATCTCTTGGTTTACAACCTAAACTAAGGTACAATCAACACAATAAAGAATGTAATAATTAAAGGCTTACAATCAATTCAACTCTTAGATGACTTTAGTGCTTCTAATTGTCCAAGCTTCATTCACTTGCAAAACCAAAGTTAGAATCTATTTATAATCTTAGTCTCTTAATTTTCTCTTGATTGCACTATAAGATTTTTCTTTATTTTCCTATACTTTTCTTTTAACATATCTCCCCTTAACATAGATGTTCAACTGCTGGGAGATAATGCCTTAAAGGAGGTTAAAGAAAATGTTAAATTGCTTCATTTCCTAATCTTTGTTAATGCCTACAAAGTGCCAAAACCATTGACATTTTACCCAAAAACCATTGACATTTTATAACAAACTATCGACATTTTCCTTCATAGAAAAATTCATCAAAGTTTAACTTCACCAGATATGTCCCTAACTCCAAATCCATCAAGGTTCTCTATTTGCCAACTTTACCTAATTTAAATCCATCAAGGTTCTCTATTTGCCAACTTTACCTAATTTAAATCCATCAAGGTTCACCAATTGCCAACTTCACCAAATAAGTCCCTAACTCCAAATCCGTTGAGGTTGCTAACCAAAACGTTGATGGATTTCTCCACTCAACATCTTCCATCCTTAAACTATTTTCAAAAATTTGTTTATATTCTATCCATCACTTCACACAACCTGATTACATGCATTTTATCACATTTACATCAATTCACTCTACATCAAATATGTGTATCATCATCAAACCATATAGTAAAACTTATTTCATCCAAGTTTATTCATCAGTAAAATAGGAAACAAAAATCAAACAAGGACAATGTTAGTTTTAAGTTTAGGGGGAGAGAAAAAAATAGCATTATCAAGGTTATTATAAGAGACCAATGATATGAAAAGGATGTATAAAATGGCTCAGGAAGAAAATGAAGAATGTCAATAATGTCTATGAACTTGGCCTGAATACTTATCTAATTTACTTTAGATTCCTTACACATTTGATCACATAGCCATTTTTTTGAATTCATTGAGTAGTTAGAAATATTTTAGGTGACTAAGTATACATAGCTCAATTCAAACTCTAGAATTTATTGTAATTATTGTTTGGGATTAACATAAAAGAAAAGCATGAATAAGGATTCATCCTTCAATTGGGGGGATCACATTTCCATGAATTGAAAAGAAAATAAGTTTGGAGGTATGGTAATAATACATGCTAAAAATTTGGGGGGGATCACATTCCAAAGAACTCAAAAGAAGATAAGTTTGAAGAGTGTGATTATAATATAGCCCACAAAAAAAAAATAAGAAGAGCAAAGATAGAAAGAAAGAAAGTAAAACATCATATGCATATCTATTGTAATCTCTCTTAATATATAGATTCATAAGGTTTGCATTGAATATGTCTTACTTAATTACATAACATAATTTAAGTATGACGTGATATAGATTGGAATGGCTATAACGTTTGCATATGCACCAGGAGTTGAAGGTAAATAGTATGATGCTCAGGTTGAAATTCTAGATGGGGATGATATTTCAATATTTTTTCTAAGCTATGTTGATTTTATTGAGGTCTTATGATGATGAACTTGATCAATGTAGTGTTTGTGTCTCTTTTTAAAGTTTATTCTTTGTATTTTGCTCAAGGGCGAGCAAATTAATAAGTTTGGGGGTATTTGATGAGCTCATAACCCACCATATTTTAATACCTAAATTCATATATTTTGGATCTTCATTTAACATGATTTTACTGGATTATAATCATATTTGATTAAATGTTGCATTAAATAGAATTAGTTGGTATTTCAGGTATCAAAACATGTGAAAAAGGAGTTGAAATAAAAAATGTGTCACTTCAAGGCCTTTTTCAATACATATGAAGATGGATTCAGGAAAATGGTCAATATAGAAGTTCCATCCCTTCAAATTACCTATCCAAACAATCAAGAATCATACAATTTGGAGATCAGAAATCAAATTTATGGCTAAAACACTACATTTGTCTTAGACTTTAGATATGCTGTATATGATAAAGGCATCACTTTATATGATTTTTGGCATACATGGAGGATTATTTAGAGAAAGCATTCAACATGAAAGTTGTATCTCTTGGAATCATATTTTCAAATCATCAAGAATTACATGATTCTGATATCATATGAGAAAGATATATGAAAAGTAGTGGATAATTCTCTTGTATTTAGTGGATAGCAGTTTTGGCGCTGCAGTAGTGCGGGATTTTAGCTCCATTTTTGGCTTGGTTTTTAAGCAGCTCAAAGAGGCTTTTTGAGGGACTTTTTCAGTGAGGATTTAAGGAATCTTTGGCCAAGGTTTCTAGGATTTTTGATGAGATTTTGAGGAGTCTTTGAAGAGAAGAAGATCTAGCATCGAAGATCAAGAGAAAGAGTTGGGACTCAAGGATTGGAAGTCAAGTAAAAAGGGGTAGATTTTGATTTTCTTTATTTCAATTACTTCTTTCCTTGTAATTGTGGATTTTATCTTAGATTGGAATCATGATGATATTAAAAATTTATTTTCTTGATTTACTTTACATCATGAGTAACTAATCTCTCCTTTTCTAGAGGGAAGATGGAGTTTATGTGAAATTCATGGATTAATCAATGATTTGCTTGATTGACAATGCAATTTGGTTTATTTGTGATATTTGGTGTTTGATGCCTTCAATTGATTTACCATCTATTAAATGATCATGTATTTCGCATTTAATACTTAGGAGAGGTAACCCTAAATAGGATCTAGGCATCACAACATAAAATCATAGATGACTTGGAAAAGCTTCTATGTTTTTTGAAACCTTTATAGAGAATCATAGATCTTAATGCATACCCTTTATTATAAATTTTATAGGGATATCAAAATTAGGATAGTGGGAATAAATACTTAACCTAGCACTCGAGAGAGGGGGTTAAGTGAATTGGGATTCTTGACTGATAAACCAATGCAATGATAAATCAGTAATGAGTTAAAAACATCATGAATGAAGCATAAATGAAATCAACCCTCTAGAATCTTCACACATTGATTTATTCTATTCAAGCCTATCCATTTTATTTATTATTCAATTATTCATTTCTTGATCATGCAGATAAAGTTAGAATTATTCAAAGCAATAGCTAGTGATGAATTAAAATACACAATCTCTATGAATATGATAACCCTCTCATCACTACATTACAAAACTTAACGTCGTACACTTGTGGTATAATTTGCATCAATCAGCAATATGTGTGGGCAGTATGTGTACTATAAGGCAGTATCTTCTAATGAAGTTCCTTATCTAAAATTGGCAGGCGATACTCGCGGGTGGCTACACCAAGCGGTTGCGATCCTGTACTTGACTTTTTGCACTTTTACTACTTGTGAAACTTTGATATTATTCATTATAAATAAAAATATATTTATCTACACATAATTTACACAAGTTATATAACATGGATAAATAATTTGAATTATATTTGTGTTTATATAAAGATAAGTTTATTTAAGCATAATTTCTTTTTCATATAAAGAATATCTCTATGAAGCACATACGTTCATTAAAGCAAAGAACATATTTATGATCCAACATATCTCAATATGATAAATGAAGATGAATGCAGTATGGATCATAATGATTTCTTTATTTTTAAAAAAATAATTAGCTTTATGTAATATACTTGCACACAAGATATCTCAATAGTAAACATTCATGTCAAGCATATCTTTCTTCATTTCAAGCTTCCTAAACTAAAATCTTCATTAGCATTAATCAAGTCAAAAATAATTTTTGTTGTCATCAAAATCATAAACAATAACCCTAGCATAAAAATCTACAAAATTAGTCATTAGTGGTAGTTGAGACTTTCAAAACCAACAAAAGAGACTATAGAGGACATCTTGGCATCATATCTATTGAAGTTGCTAGTAAATTTATCTCCTCTCCTAGCATGTATAGAGGACAGACCCTAGATACAGAGGTTTGTTTTGATTACTGACAACAATCACTGACAACCAAGATCGACCGCAGAGGTATGTATCCACTCCCGCATAGGTTTGTCACTATCATTGATAGCTTTTTTGATACATGCATCGCAAGCAAAATACAATAATCAAATTCTAAATGAATCCACTTCAAATGGGTATTAATCTTTTCATGGTTTATAAATAGAGACTCCATCATAGGAAAAACAAGCTTTAGCATTTGTTAAGTCTACATTTATGCACTTACAAGATATAAAGTTTTCTTATAAAAAGGTTTCAGCTTCACTACACGTTAAATCTGTTGGGACTCATAAGCTTGTCTTAATCCAAGAGGAGAGTGAATTGGGTTTATAAAAATTTCTTACTTAACCCCTATTTGATCACTTTCCCTCCTTTTTGTGCTTGTGTGCAAGTTATAATGAAATAAGCAATAAAGTAGTCAAATGCAAGAAACTAAAGCAATCACACATGAATAGCACACAATAATTTTTATAGTGGTTTGGGCAACCTTCTTCACTCCACTCTTCCAAAAACACTTCTCTCTGTGCCTTGGGTTCCACTATCTCTCTATAATAGAATTACACAAGTGCTCCTCGCACTCTTCTAGAATCCAGCTCTAGGGGGCATAAACTTAGCAATTGATTATAAGAACAAACTCTCTAATAATTGACTTGCTCTTCTTGATTCTAGCTCAAGGGGGCATAAACTAGTGCTCCTTGCACTCTTCTTGATTCTAGCTCAAGGGGCATAAACTTAGCAATCAATTATGAGAACAATCTCTCCAACAATAAACTAGCCCTTCTTGGTTGGTTTCTAACAACTCAAGAAATACACAAATAAAAGAAAGAGAGAATTACACTTTGAACATGCTTCTTATTGAGCATTGGGAAGAAGTGATTTGAGTAGCTCTTTTTAGTGCTGAGAATCTTCCCTTTGTATTGTAGAAGAAGGCCTTGAATGAATATTGTGAAAATTTCTACTATTCATGAACATAATGTTTGTAGGAATATTTAAGCCTATATAACTTGAAATCATATGATGAGGAAATTCAAATAATATATGATAGTCTGTTTCATCCTAAACTATTTTCTATAAATTTTGCATCATTTGGAGCAGTTTTAGTATTTTGATTTTCTACAAATTTTGCATCTCATTGAAACTTAGAATTAAGTGATTCTTGATTTCTTAGATAGATAATTTAAAGATACAAACTTTATGTTTATCATGTTTACTGAATCAACATCCTTCTATCAGTAATCGGACCTCAAAGTGATGCCCTTTTGTTAAAATGAAATTTCAAACTAAATTTTGGCTAGCGAAGATAGCTGTAGTGTTCTAGCCATTAATTTCTTATAAAAATCAAAATCATGTGATTCTTGATGCATTGGAAAGATAATAAAAGAGGCTACAACATTGATATTAAATACATTTTCCAAATATTACTTTACCAGTACCAGAATTTGCTTAAATGTGTCACCTTGTGTTGATAAAATTCTTTGGTGATCAAATCCTATGTTGAATACTAAAATATGATTCTAGGATGATTTGTTCATGATAAGGTGCATAAATTATGGTATGAACTGAATTTCAAAATCACATATTGAGCATAGAAAGATATATAAAGGCCTATGAATTTCTAAAGTTAATTGAATGAGCGTGGTTTGAGTGAGCATGAAAAGTGATATCTGTTTTAGATTGCCCCACTCTATTCAAGTTTCATAATGAGATGCCTTAAGTGGAAATAATGATGTTTCTTCCAAATATGATCTTAGATGAATTAAAAAGTATTTTTCATGAAGCATCCTTAGATCAAGCATTGAAATTTAATTGGTTCTGAAGATCCAAAGTTTAGGTTAGAAGAAATCAACATTCCTGAAGATATATCTGAAATGTTGCTGATTTCTAAGCATGTGAATTTGAGAAACTTGAGAAAGCTTGAGAAATATTCAATTCACATGTATATCATATGAATATGTGCTATGTAAAGTGCTGAGAAATGTTAAGCACCTTTCTTTAGAGATTTGAAGCACTTGTACTTAATCTTCTAGTTTGTCTATAATAAGTAACAGACGAATTATAGAGGTGCAGACAAAATTCTTTTTCTCATTTTTCACAAAATGAAGTAGCTTTGTCTGTTAGTTTCTTTTTGTAAGTTACAAATAACTCTTAATAGCATGGACAAGGTTTCTTCACAATAGACGAATTAACTTTGTCTATTGATTTGTTTATAGAGATCTATAGATGAATTTGGAAGGCGCAAACAAGAGATTACCTTCATAGTTATATTTCTCAATCTACCATCTTAATAAAGGTACAAAAGAAACTTAGGTTTTATAAAGCATCACCTAATGATCAAAATGATAGAAATTCCAATTTGAATTAAGAAAAATTAAGTGTTGTCATCATTGAACAACATTAAGGAACTACAAACTAATGAGAAAAACAAACACAACAACTAGGATCATGCATTGTCATATAATAACTATTGAATGACTATAATGATGTGTGTTTATCATCTTAATAGATTAAAACTATGGTGTTTTCATTCTTGAAAAGATATGCTAAAGTTTCTTATGCAATTTCTTTGGAATATGACTGTTAGTTTAGTGTTCTCTGTGTTTAAATGAGAATTGTGATTTTGATGCATCCTTGAAATAATATATGAATTAATGTATACTTGAAAACTATTTGCATATCTTCAAAACTTCAATTACAATTTGGATGCTGCTCATGACATGAATCTGCTCTTTATATTGCTAAAAACTAATCGTATCTCATACTCATAGTTATGCTTGTATAGGACTAAGATCCATATATGGTTGCCAATTCTTTAGGAACCCAAAAATACAGGGGGAGAAATATATAGATTTGGAACAAAAGGGGGAGAGTTTGGAACAAAAGAAGACTTGGGAAAGAATGGATTGTGCTTTATATGTTTCTATTCTATGTGCTTTGATACAACAAAGGATAACAAAACATTTTGGATGAAAGTATTGATCCCATACCATGCTCCTTATTGCATTTACCTATCCTATCTTCCAACTATTAAGGGGGTGACGTATCTCATTCATTTCATACATCCTTTTGAAACTAACAAAAAGGGGAAGAAAAATGTAGAAAGACTTATTTAAGAAATTGGAATGGTATTAGGAAGGACACTTATCATTACTTGCATCTAACAGAAGAATAGCATCATACATCATGACCTATCTTTATTAAACTCCATAGGATTACATATTCCAATTAGATAGGGGGAGTTTGCTATTGGCTCATTGGCATGACCTTTAAATGCCATAAGTCTTCAATTTTTGTCATCATTAAAGAGGGGGAGAATGTTGGGATTATTGTATGATTTTGATAACAACAAAACTTGTCTTAAGGCTTGATCTAAGCTATTGATGATTTTAGTCTAGGAAGCCAAAATGAAGACAAATATACTTGACATGAATAATCATTATTACAACATTTTGAATACAAGCATATTACATTAGTTGTTTTAGAGAATGAAGAATTCATTATGATCCATAGTGCATTAACCTTATTTATTATATGTTGGATCATTAATATATCATGTGCTTTATGAAGTTATCATTTTAAGCTTTGATTAAAAAATATAATATGTGATTTATCCATACTCTAACTTATGCATATTATATGTGGATAAATGTATTTTGATTTATGATAAATAGTGTCCAAGTTTCACAAATGGCAAAGTGCAAAAATTTCCAATTACAAATGCATTGCTATAGTAATTTTGCTATAGTAAAATGCTGCAGTGCTGTTATAGTAGAAGATGAAGTTCGTTTCAGACAAAACAATAGACGAATTAGCAAATAAATTGCTATAGTGATTTTTGCTACAGTACTGCTACAATGATAGACAAGGTTCATCTTGGACAAAGCAATAGACAAATTAGCAGATGAATTGCTACAGTAAGCAGCTATAGTAATGCTACTACAGTACCAATAGACAAACTAATTGTCTGTTACTTCAAACAAATTAACAGACAAAGCAATGTTATGATGATCTGCTATAGTGATGCTGCTACAGTATCAGCAGACAAACTTATTTGTTTGATACTTACTTCAGGCAAATCAATAGACAAAGTGGTGTTATAGTGATCTGTTATAGTAACTTTGCTATAGTGGCGTGCTACAATAACTTGCAGTAATGAAAATTCACTATTTTCAAATTTCAGAAATTCAACACTTTGTAGTAGTTGTATCTTGCAACAATATTCTTCCAAGTGAACCACAACCTTTCTAGATTGTAAAAATAGATAATCCATTGAAGAAGAACGAAAGCTTGAAGGTTCTAAGTGCTGAACAAGAATTAAACATCAAGAACCCATTCAAATTTTCAAGTGTAGGACTACAAATATTTGCTCTAACCATCTGCCACATTTTTGAGTTATAGAGATTTCAAAATATGCTCAAAGATGTCAATCCAAATTCTCTATTCAAAATCTCATACTATTCAAAGAAACAATGAAAATGCAGCAGATGGAAGAAGAAATTTAGAGAGAAAAACATTTTTTTCTAAAAATGAAGAAGCCAAATTCATCTAGAATCATCTATGGATAAAGTAGGAGACGAAGAGACTCATCTACTTGGAAAGAGAATTTGTCTGATATTAACTTCAGACAAATGCATTAAAGTACTGGTCAAAGTGGATCAGCTAAGTTTGTTAGAATTTATTATCTTCTTTCAAAAATCGTGAATCTAGTCAGAGCTGCAACATCTTCTCATTTGTCAGTTGCCTAAACTAACTATTCACCTTCTTCTATGTCAAGGTCAGCACTGCAGAATGACTCTAAGTATATGGGAATTAATTAGAAGATGACATTTTTAAATGGGAGATTTTAAGAATGGTCTTTTACATTTATTTCCTGCTCATCTACCTTTGTCTCTACATTCAATGACAATCATCTTTCTCCAATAGTTAAGTTTTCAAAAGAGCTATTTAAGGAGAGGAGGTGGGATGATTCAAAGGTAGTGAAGGAATACCTTTTAAATGAGCTAAACCTTATATAAATCCTTCCACCCATGGCCACGAGCTTAACTGTCAATTATCTTTAATGAGTTTTAACCTTCAGATCATTTGACAATTATCTTCACCTTTTGGAAAGATTTTTTTGTATTACTAGAGCTGTAAAAGATTTCCTCTTCTCTCATGCTTCATTATAACACTTTATAAAGTGTATTAGTTTTTTGGTAAATTTGAAAACTAAAGAGTTCTTGGTGATCTCTAAAACCATCAAGTTTGCTAATGATCATAGAAACTAGTGAATTTCTTGGTGAGCTTGTGAAAACTAGAAGAGTGTTTGGAGCACTATGTTTATGCCCCTCAAAGCTGGAATGTAGAAGAGTGTTAGGAACACTTGTTTATGCCCCCTAGAGCTGGAATCTAAAAGAGTGTTTGGAGAACTATTGTATTTTCATTATATAGGATATAGTAGAACCCAAGGCACAAGGAGAGTATCATCTTGGAAGAGTAAACGTAGTGATAAGATTACTCTGTCTAGCACTTTAATGCTTTACTAGTTAGCTTACATTGCATTGCACACAAGCATGGAAAAGGGGATATTACTTAAATAGGAGGCAAGCAAATAATTAAAAAAAAACCCAATTCACCCCTTTCCTCTTGGGTATAGCCATCCTACGAGAACTAACAATTTCCTCATTTCTGGATGTCTATGGAATCTTAATTTATGTTTTAGAGTTTAATTTATTTCTAATCTAAACTCTAAGTCCTATCTATACATGAGTGAATTAGTACTAGAGATGCATAAGTAAAATTTTAAATGTAGATAATGACATATTTTAAAGTCATTTGAGTTTGAATATCATACCTACGCTTACCTTTCCTCCTTGATCATTTGGTTCCTGTGAGAGTTGACTTGTTCATCCATAATCTAGGAATCATTTGTGTTTTGAAGGAATTTGGTATTTCATCTTTTCTTCATCTTCCTTCTTTAGTTTAATGTTCATTTTTGAGAGGAAATCATTCATATTGTTGAAGAAAGAAAATTTCTTTTTCTTCTTGTTCTTCCTTGTTAATGACCCCCCTTTTCTTTTCTTTTCTTCTTTTTCTTCTTCTTTGGGGATTGTACCTCCTTTTCTTGAATTCTTGCACTCAATTATCTTAATAGTAACATTAGTATCATTCAAGTGCAAATCATTTTGCCCCTCAAAAATCATCTTAAGCTTGTCTCAGATATCCTTTGCAATTTTACAAGCTAAGATATGTTTAAAGATGGTGAGGTAGAGAGCATGTGGTAGGGCATTTTTGCCTTAATATTTTCTTGCTTTGCTCTCTCTTCATCCTCACTTATGCCAATAAGAATGATTTTCCATAACTGAAGATCATTGGCCATAAGATAAATTTCTAATCTCCTCTTCCATTATGCATAACTAGATCTATCATAACATGGAAGTTGGTATGTCGAATATCATTCAAAAAACATAGAGGATGACATCATTGGGTAAGCCAAATGGATCACTAGAATTATTTATCTAGCCTGCTCTGATACCACTTGTTAGGTCCCGTGGACTGGCATAACCCAAGAGGGGAGGGTTGAATAAGGTTTATAAAAATTTCATACTTAACCCCTGCTAAATCAATTTCCCTCTTTTCAGGAGTTGTATGCAATGCAATATGAAATAAATAATGAAGTAATAAAGTGTAAGGAAAATAAAGCATTCACAAATAGCACACACAAGCAACATAATTTTTTATAGTGGTTTGGGCAACCTCCCTACTCCACTATTTCAAGAGTATACTCTCCTTGTGCCTTGGGTTCCACTATCTCATATGATGGAAATATAACTATGCACCTAGCACTCTTCTAGATTTCAACTCTAGGGGGCATAAATTAGTGCACCTAGCACTATTCTAGATTCCAGCTCTAGGGGGCATAAACTAGTAGACCTAGCACTCTTCTAGATCTACTCTAGGGGGTCTAAACTAGTGCACCTAGCACTCTTCTTGATTCTAGCTCCAAGGGGCATAAACTAATGCACCTAGCACTTTTCTAGGTTTGCTCTAGGAAATGTAAACTAGTGAACCTAGAAGTCTTCTGGATTTTAAATCTAGGGGGCATAAACTAGTGCACCTAGAACTTTTCTAGATTCACACTGGGGGGCATAATAATGTAGCTCTTGTCTACACTCCATCAGATAGTCATAATTCTTCTTAAGCCTCATCAACACTTACTAACTCAAGGTAATTACAAAGATATAAGAATATGAAAATTAAGCACATTTTACAAATATCTCAATGAAGCTCCGGGGAAGACTCAATCTTGAGAAACTCTTTTTGATGCAGAAGATCATCCCTATTTGTATTTGAAGAAATAGGCCTTCAAAGGATATAGGAAGATGAAAGTCGTTGAATGAATATTAAAGGTTTAAACTTTTGGCCTTGGGGTTGCAAATGGTTCTTGAAGATTAAAGCTCAATCCCCTTACTTCTTCTACTCCTGAAATGTGCCAACTCATTTTCTTAAGGGAAGGGTCTCATTGAATGTAGAAATGGGGGTAGATGAGCAGCATTGAATGTAGAAGACAGTTCTTAATTTCTCTCAATAGAATGCATTGCTTCTGATCGGTTCTAAACTATTGAAAAGTCTGCAACTGCCATTCTTGGTAGAGAGGAAGAAAAGGTATTATTGAAATATTCTTCTTCTAGTTTGACTTATCATAGTTGGAAAGCAAGTAGCATCTCTTGTTGCCAAAAATGGTGACTGATCAATTCTGCTTACTGAATGCATGAGCACAGATTTCATTTTCCTACTTTGAATTAATTGCTAGTCACATATCAATTGATTTCAGACAAAGGCATGATATTTAACTTTATGCATTCCTCCAGAGTTATTCTGAAACAAATTTTCTTAAAACTTCTTCTCTTAGTATTTGTCCAAAGTTATTATCAGACAAACTCTAATGGTGCAGATGAAGTTGGATTTGGATTCAGATGAAGTTTGCTTTTGTTTTTCATATTCTATTATTTGGCCAAAATAATCAGATGAACTCTTCTTGCTCCACATTTGTGTAGGGTTAATATCAAATAGAGTTCATCTTTGTCTTTTGTTAGTCAAATGAAGTTCCTTTTCATTACACACATTTGTCTGGGCTTCTGGTGATTTAGACTAGGTTCATTTTACTTTTCAACTTCTTTCGGTCGAACAAAGTCTTCTCATTTTATGACATTCAAATAAAGTTTCTTTCTCATATATACTTTTTCGATTTCCTAGCAAGGTTGCTTCTTCTACTTAGTCTTAGATGAACTTTAGCTTGGTCATTTTGGATTGTCCAAAGTTATATTTTTGTTTGACAACACTTTCTGCTTCTGGACCTTGGCTTCATCTTTAGCTTGCTTTTATCTTTGCTTTGCATTTGTCCATGAGACTCTTTTTGGATTTAATTAGATTTTAAAAGAAGTCTTCTCTTTGTCGCACATTTTTAAACCACCATTTTTCTTTATCCTTTTATTCTGAAATGTTATCTTCAATTTAACTCTTCTAAAATGTAGTAGATGATTAGGGTAGGTATTTATCCTCATATAATTTGCACATAATGTGGATCAAGGATAACAAACATCTTTAATCAAGAACATAATATGATAACTCTATGAAGCATAGTGCAAACATATGTTTTAAAATATGATAAGTAAGATTAAATGCATCATGAATATATGCTTATATGGCTTACATAAGAATGCATATATTCCAAGCATAACTATCAACAATTCAAGTTTTCTTAACACATGTATCATTAGCATAAATTTTGTCTTAATACAAGTTTTGTTGTCATCAAAATTATACATAACGATCCTACTAGGAATGTACCAATTAACCTTTATAGTTGGCTTCAAAATCTAGCCATTAGGGGTAGTTGGTACTCATGTAATGTGAGGGAATGTTTGAATTTTCTATTGAAGCGGTAGGCACATTGTAGGTGGCTAGGGAAATTGGTTGTGGTCTGTAAGCGATATAGCCAGGTAACTATAGTTTCGGCTATGGTTCATCCTCAAGGTTGCTCCCAAACCCATATTGTTGTCCATTGGTAGGCAAATTACAAGTGTCTAAGGTATCATTTGCACTATGGGGTCTAAGGTATTAGTTGCACTCTCAGGTGGTATTGAAGGTGGCTAGGGTTTGACAAGCGATTCTTTCTTCCATCTGGTAGGTAGTATGTTGAGGTGCCTTGACTTTGGCTATTGATAAGCTCATAATTTATCATATTTTAATACCTAAATTCATATATTTTAGATCCTTAATTGACATGATTTCATTAGCTTATAATTAGATTTGATTAATATTGCACTTAAAACAGTTCATTTCTGTTTCAGACGACAAAATTGCCAAAATGGAGTTGAATATGACAAAGGCATCACTTTGAGGAAATTTTTGGAATAGATGGAGGCTGAATTAGAGAAAGTGTTCAATATGAAAGTCATATCCTATGAATTATTTGTCTAATGCACCAAGAAGCACTTGATTTTGATATTAGACAATGAATTTATGGCCAAATTACGAAGAATGTTCTGAATTTTTAGAGCCTTTGAAGATAACTTTAGAGGGTCTGAAGGCGCTTCAGCTAGCATTAAATAACTTCAGAGGGTCTAAAGGCACTTTATCTAGCATTGAAAGATGCTCTAAAACATTTTAGAAGTTTAGAAGAGGTTTAGAGGTGCGACTTAGAAAGTTGTTCTAACGTTTCAGAGCCTCTAAAGATAACTTTAGAGGGTCTGAAGGAGTTTCAATTGGTGTTAAAAAGCTTTAGACATGCAAAAGTATACTTTAACCTTTTGAAATAAGATGCTAAATGCCTCAACATGATCTTCAGAAGCTCTAAAGTGAGTTTCAGAACCTCTAAAATAAGCTTACAGAAGAATCTGAAGACAAAACAAGTGCAAAAGGTCTAAAGGCATTTTAGTTGGCATTCAAAAGCTTTTGAAGCTCTGAAGTTAGTTTCATAACCTATGAAACAACTTTATAGAAGAATTTTTGCAATCAAATTTTGGAATTCAGTGGCATTTTCAGAGGTTGGCATTGCACTTTTCAGAAACTACATTCATAGTCATTTTTGTATGTGGTTTCAAAGGCATTCTCAAAGGTTGTGGATTGTCGATAAATTCTTAGTGTGTGACTTTAAGAGCCATTCACAAAAGTTCTGAAAGCTTTTAAAGGAATGTTCAAAAGTAGAAATCAAGTTTCAGAATTGACTTCAGAGGTTTTAGAAGCTACATCTAAAGTCATGTAAGTAGTTCTGAAGACGTGTATGTGATCAAGCTTTAGAAGTTTATATCAGAAGCACTTTCATAAGGCCTGAATTGCAGTTTAGAGTGTTTTCAAAGGAATGAAGTCATCAACAACATCTGGGTGTCATAGGCCCACTACCCTATTTCTTAGAGGTTCTTACAAAAGCTAAGTGCCACAACACAAGGATTACAGCAGCTCAAATGGGTTTTTTAGAAGTCTAATTTTTATGCAAAAGTTGTGTTGCAATTTTTAGAGTCCAAGACATGCTGAAGTGTGAGTTATTCATCGAAGCAAATTTCTATAGGTAAGAGGTATTGAAATTTGTGGAAGAGTGCACTAAAAACCCTACTTTTAGGGTTATTTAAGGACATGTCCATGAGAGTTTTTGGTACCAGAGAGTTCTAATGAGAGAAAGAAACATGGAAACAAGGAAGGAAGAAAGATTCTAAGTTCTGTAATATGCATATTTCAGAGAGTGTTATTTTTGTTTATATCATGAATTAATTTTCTTTTTATAGGGTAAAGATGTAGCCCTCATGGATACTCTATGTTAAATTGGGATTATTGGTTTATCAATTCAATGTTATCTTATTTCATTCATTATGTCTATTACAATGATTTGATTTATTTAATTGCTTGATCACCAATTTTGTAAATTAAACTAATTGTTTGAGAACATGGTTATGATAGATGCTTTATGCTAAACCATGTTAGAGCTCTTTTGAATGAATGAATGAATAGATGGTTATGGTAGACACCTTATGCTTAACCAATCTATTTGGTTCATTAAAGTTCTTTTAATTTTAATAGATTTTCAAGCTCAATTTCACTACATGCCATAGGTAATTGGATGAGTGAAAATAGTTAAGTTAAACCCGCACACCTAATGGTAATAATCGTACATTAGATCGAACAAACCTAAGATATGAATTGAATCCAACATCCCAATGACATAGGTGTAATACCTGGGGTGTTAAATTTTGGGTTATAGTATCAATGTGATTGAAAATGAAGTAAAGTATAAAGTTTTATTTTATAGGACAAAGTAATTGGACATGATTTACAATTATACGAGGATAATTTTTGCATTTTAATGATGCATTAAAAGGGGATTAAATATGTATTTTAATGTTAGAATATATGGGAAATATTATAGTTTAAATGTATGAGCAAAATATGGTGAAAAAGGGGAGAAAATTATAAAATAAAACAAAGTCTAGCAAATTGGCACCAGCAACACTAGATCATGATGGGGCAAAGGCAGTGGGCAGACGGACAGGCACTGCGACATCGGATTCTGGCACCCATAGCACCAATCGGCTATTTAAGTTGCAAAATCGAGTTTTTAACACATTTTCCATTCCATTCTTTGCTTGTTCCATCCCATTTTCTTCCTACTCATGCTTTAGCCTCATTATGCCCAATCCCTTATCATTTTAGCTTGAAAAATCCCTTTCTTGAGTGATGAATCCTTTGATCTTGAGTTTAGATCCAAGTTTTGGCCATTTTGATGGTAGATGAGGGAGGAAATTTGGTTTCCTGCAAATGGAGTGTGCTACTTGAAGTTTTGGGCATGGATTCTTGTCCATGGAATGAATTTACGCTTGAATATCAAGGTAAATCATGTTTCCCCAATCGAATTTAGAATTTTGGTCAATTAAGGTTTTGTAATTTTTCATGAATAGTGGAAGTATGGGGGGGAAATGATGGATTTGGGTCTTAAAACCCTGGGGAAAACATTTTTGTGTAGCCCTAAATATTTTTGAGTGTGTTGTGTGTTTCCATGAGCCATAAATGGATAGTGTCAATTTAAGTATGAAAACTCTAAAAGAATTTCTTAATATACATGGATAATTATGATGGACATGATTAATAAACTTAGAATTAGGATGAATAAGAAGAAATTACAATGATAGAAGTGACTCGAAAGTGAACAAGGTGGGCTGCGTGTGCATGAATGTTTATGTGACACCGAAGCATCATAGGGAGAGGAGCTTAAAATGCTCCTGCCCCTCTTCCCCATGTCTCTCTTGCTTTCCAAGACCCGATTCTTACACATTTCAATGCCAAACCACTAAGAAATCAATGACAATTAACCCAACAGTAGATTTTGGCAGATTTGGACCGTGAAGCTAGAAGGAAAATCAGGCTCAAAGGGAAATCAAGGGTTTCTCTTTATAATTCAAATTAGGGATTCTAATAGGAGGAAATTAAGTGTTAAGTCATTTCTACTAGGAATTAATCAATTTTGTTAATTAGTTTCTTTAATTCTAACTTAAAGGATGAGTTGGGGCATATTGGAGGTTGGAAATTGATGGAAATGAGAATTTAATGGTGAATTAGGTGTTATGATCATTATTTAAGATGTAATTCATGTTAGAATAGGTTTAGTTGTAATTTGGGAAGTAGATGTCATATCGCCTATGGTTAGAAATTGGAAATCTGAAAGTTGCCTACTACTTGTTCGATAAAATGATCATGTAAATAGTAATGGCATCAAATGTATGTTTGTGTCACAAGATAAGTGGAAATAATAGAGAAGAATGAAATCTTAAAGGAGGTGGATTAATAGGTAATTAAGGTGATTAGATAAGGGACATAAAGGAGTATAAGAAATAGGTAAATAAGGCAAGTAACAAAGGGGAGATAGGAGACGTGAGGCAGTGACGCCAAATCTGGCACCACACCATTGATTCTTGCTGGGCGTGGGCAAAATAGGCATCGTGATTGGCGTCGCGACTCCAAAATCCAAGCCGCGATGCTAGAATAGAAATTTTGGAAATTTGATTTATTTTAGTTTGTTTTAATATTTTTTATATTCTATTAATGTGATGATTTGGGGTTTTTACTAAGTTTTTTTCATTTGAAGTAATATTTAAGTGATACTAGTGGAAGGTTTTAATGATATAGGCATGTAAGTGATGTCAAAATAGTTATTGAAGTGTTTGGGTTGGTGATGAAATTACATACTCACTTGGGATTGGTTATTTGACTGAGATGTAAATACATATTTGATTTGGATACTAATTGAGACATACTTGTTTGGATTTTGGTGCCTGTCAAAACATCATTAAGTGTATTTGGGTTTGTATACATCCTGGGACAAGTTACTTATCTATATATGGACAAGGATACTGCCAAGAATGCCGAAGAGGCCAGATTGGCCTATTGTGAGAAAGCTTTGTACTCGGCATGGTGGATAGCTTGACAGGGGACCACCCATCCTGTTAAATTAGAAATGATGGACACCCTTAGGGTGACGGCTGCTAGGGTGGCAATATAATGGTATTAGTGTAAAAGAATCATTATATATAATATAAGTTCAGATTAAACCCCTATAGTATGTATCTCTAAAAGTTGACCCGATTGCCTCAATAGATGTAGATAGAAAACCTGACACTCCTATGTTGCAGTGCAAGCGAGATATCATACATGGTAATAATAATGTCATCATGATTCTGGCAACATTTGTAGCCGGGGTTACAGGAAGTATCTTATCATATATCAAAGAGGGGAAAAGATACAATGAATATAAAGATTGAATGATAAGAGATTATATATAAATATCTATAACACATGATTGTGTCCACTCTATTTATAGCCATGTCCACCTAGTTGTAGCCTCCCAAGCATGTTACTGACTAGCAATAAGTGAATTATTACATGGTTTGAGAAAAATATTATGAAGTAGATGTAATGATCATAAGAATAGAATGAGTATCGAGGAAAGGTACTTTGAGGGTTTAATAGGATGAGTTACCTCATTATGTAGTGAAAATAATATTATTGATTAACTTAGTATCATGGTAGTGGTTCTATTTGCATGAGTTAATAACCTATTTTACAAGGGTATATTATTGATTGTTGATTAATTGTTTACCTACTTATTGAGTTCCTTGGACTCACTTTATTTTATTATATTATTTTTTAGCTGACAGGTTGGAAGACGGAGCCCAAATTGGGATTGGAGCTCAAGAGAGAGTTAACCCATAATGTTTAAATCTTCTTATCCTTTGATCATATTTTAGGAATGTATCATAATATGTACTTTGTGAGCAATATTGGTGATGTAACTAATGTATATTTAAACATATGAATCATGATAACCTGCATGTCATTATTATAGTAGGGAACATATGCTTTCACACATTCTATCATTATAGTGTGACTATGATTTTGGGTTTCTGTGGGTGATTGGGATTGTTTATGATTGCATTGTTAGTAGTTATAACTTCATCATAGTAGTTATAACTTCATCATACAAGGTTGAGAGTGCCAGTTCAGGGGAGACTCTATTTGTAGGTCCTTCTATTACTACCTTGGTAACGTCCTAAAAAGCAGGGCATTATAGTTTGGCTCATGTATTATTGTGTTTTGAGGCTTAATTGAGTATAAAAATCATGATTATGCATAACCCCATTTGTGAACAGTAACCCTAGGGGTAAAATTGGTATGTAACTATGTAAATTGATAAGGGGTTTTGATTAATAACTTAATTATAATGATTGTGACATGATTTGGAGTTGATTTGCGACCATGTATAGAAGACATCTTTGATGATATAATAGAATGACGAGATTGGGATCCCATTGTATATTTGTATGATGTGAAATTATATAATTGTATTAAATTGTAAATTGATGTATATTTGTAGTATAATGGCATGTCATTATATTGGAAAATGTGTATGATACAAAATTAGATTATTTTATTGCCATCATGGAGTGACACACGTTCTCGTCGGTGGGTAGGTTGGGCGAGTGAATCATTTATGGTTGATTTGTAATTGTTGAATTTTAGTCTTATTCATGACTAGAAAATGTACAAAATTATGTTTTATATTGAAAATTATGAACATTGATTGTATAAATTCATTTTATTAATGTATATCAATTTTTGAAATCTTGAAACTACAGGGTAGACTTTGTTGAATTTATGATAGGATATTTCCCTTAAAATAGAAAGTTCTGAGATTAAGGAAACATTTCCTTAAGAAGAGGGAAATGGTAACATCTCGCATTGGCCACAATATAGGATGGTTAAAACATATAGGGTAGGGGTGCGGGGCATTACAAATGGTATCAACACTAGTAACTTATCTGTGTTATAAGTTCAATTTGAGAGATGAGCCTAGAACCATAATGGCAAAGGTTGTTGGAAGGAATAGAAGATGACATGCCAATACAAGTTGATAAACCCATGAGAACAGGGAAGTAGTTTAAGGGTTTTGAAAAGATGAATTTAATGATATGATGAGTCTGGGTCATAAGTAGGTTGATGAGACATGTGTCATAGTAAAGATCAATTGCTATGGTTATGTTGGAAGAATATATTTTATCTTGAGAATAGTCATGAGTTAATGATGTGAAAATGTATGCATTGAGATAGGAATGTATACTACATTGTCATGAAATGCGAAATGCTATGGGTATGAGCATGATATTATGAAATTATGTATTATGCTAGCATGATGCATGATGTATTCAACATTGATTTTGAACATGTGATTTTGAATATGTGAAATTTTGTATGTTAATGAATGAGATTGAATAAGAGATGGTACGAGGAGAGCATTTATAGTTTAAATGTTTGGATTGCATAATATTATCATGAGTTCAGTTGCTCATGTATTGAAGTAATAATGAATTCTGTGAAATGAAGTATGTAGTGTTAATGAACTATGTGAAATTCCATATGGATTGAATTGATTATAGTGCTAAGACATGATGTGAAATGAATATGAGCATGCCTTAATAGCATAAATGTGATGTTGATGAACAATTTTATGAGTGACATAAATATGCTTTAGCATGATATAGTGATGTCTGCCTGATGAGAATGCAAAATGTCATATTTTATTCTCCTAATACTTCATCTTTTGCACCTATTTGATTCCTAAATA
>JAYJMB010080440.1:0-22001 GCA_036873735.1 Pouteria campechiana
GGTGCAAAAGATGAAGCATTAGGTGCAAAAGGTGAAGTATTAGGAGAATAAAATATGACATTTTGCATTCTCATCAAGGACAGATCCAGTATTTTTGATATTGTGGGTTGCCATGAAGGACGTATCCAATATTTTTAATATTATAGGTTTCCATAAGGACGGATCCGCTATTTGTGATATTGCAGGTTGCCATGAAAGATAGATCCGATATTTATGATATTGTAAGTTGCCATGAAGGACAAATCTAGTATTGTAATGCCCCGCCTTGAGGGCAATGCATTTCATGTTTCACCATTTTCCTATAATTTTCCCATTTCTAAGAAAAATCTCTGCCAAAAATCTGGCAAAGTGTGCCCTGAAATATGAGCATTTATACCTAATATATATGTATTAAATCATAAAAAATTTACATTAGAAGAATTATAAGATAATATTTCTATCTACAACACTCACACCCATACCCACAACTTCGCCCAAGATCAGAATCATATCTGATGGCAATATCCATTCCTAAAATCATACCGTTCCATCTACAATATCATCAATAGTTACTATAACATGCCATTACCTTTTTCACATAAAATGCACCAAAATTTTTGCTCAATTAATTTGGAATCCAATCATGAGTCATATAGCCATACATAGATGCTTTAACTTGCACACTTACATTTCATTCATATGAAATTCATACATACTTGGATTCTTCCATTCCATAACAAAGTCTTTCACCCCCATTCACCATTATAATTATGTTAGAAAAATCAAAATGTGTTCAAACACATAATTATCCAAAATTCAACACCCTAGGTGTTATGGGTAGTTTTAATATTACAGGTTGTCATGAAGGATGGATCCAGTATTTCTGATATTGCAGGTTTCCATGAAGTACAGATTGTTAGTTCTACCCATCTAGTTTTGATGATAACAAAACCTGATCAATGGATCTAATGGAAAATTGTTAATATGAAAAAGTTGTAGAAACAGTTTTCTAAGAAGAACAAGCTGATATGTCTCAGAAAGCGAATGAGAAGAAGAAGATTTCAAATTCTAGATGATGCATAAGGCTTCAGAACTAAAGTGACAAAGTTTTAGGTGGAGTTATTTTTAGAAGTTGCATCTTAGTTTCAGAAATTAATTCTATCTTTAGGAAAAAGTCCCAAGTTTAAGAGCAATTACAAGTCATTTCAATGGAAAAGAAAAGGAACAAAGCTTCAGAAGGAGTTCAAACTTAATTCAAATGTATGATGCAAGTTTTCCAAACTAATTTTCAATTAAAGGATATGTCTGGCATCTTGCAAGAGCTTCAAAGTCACTTCATATGTGGTGAAGCACACTGCTAAAGTATTTAAGATCAAATGCCAAGTTTTGGATGCAAATAAAGCTTAAGATGGAACCAAGTTCAAATGTTGTGAAACCAAGTTCATACATTGCATAACCAAGTTCAGACATTGTGAAACCAAGTTTGGACATTGCGAAATCAGGTTTAGATGTGCTAAAATTCTACTTAAGACATTATCAAACTAATTTCAGATGAAGCTGAAGTTCAGATGCATGACTAAGCAATTTGCACTACTTTAGATATTGTGAAAAACTTATTTGAGACATTGTGAAACACTTTAGATGAAGCTAGTTTGTGTCTATCCCAAGAAGCTCAAGTTGTGCAACTTCAGACATTGCAAAGTTACTACTGCAACAACTTTTGTAGTGTGAATTTCCAATGAAGCATCTCTGCCCTTCTAGTCATGTCGAAACTTCTATTTTAGACTATATAAAGCTAGTATAATGGCTTAATGGTCGAAATTCAAAAGTTACAAAGCCAAGTCATCCAACCATATTAACTCCAATGGACCTGTTTCTGAGAGAACTATTTAAGGAGAAATGAAGGGATGTTTCAAGTATTGAGAAAAATAGGGATCAAGCTTTAATCTTCAAGAAACTTCTTTGCATTTCCAAGGCCAAGAGCTTAAATCTTCTCACATTCATTAGAGAGTTTTCATCTTCCAACTCCACATCAAAGGCCTTCTTCAACAAACATCAAGGGAAGATTCTTCCGCATCATAAAGAGCCACTTAAGATCAAGTCTTCCCTGGAGCTTACAAAGAAACATTGTTCAAAAGTGTAAAACTTTTCTTTATATATTTGTGTATAGCCTTAGCTTGGTATTGGAGACCAAAGTTAAGAAGAGCAGTTTTGGTTTATTGGAGTGTGTCTTATAGCCAGATTACTAGTTGTTACACCCCCTAGAGCTGAAATCTAAAAGAGTGCAGTAACACTAGTTTATATCCCTTGAGCTGGAATCAAGAAGAACAAGTGTGTGTTTGTTGGAGTGTATTTCAAGAATAACTTGTTAGTTTGTCATACCCTAGAAATGGAATCTCGAAAAGTGCTAGGTGAACTAGTTATAATTTCATTATAGAGAGATAGTGGAACCCAAGGCATAAGAGGCGTGCTCTTGGAAGAGTGGAGTAGGGGCTATTACCTAAATCACTATAAAAAATATTATGTGTTGTTTGTGTTTTTCTTTATTTCCTTGCGCTTTACTATTTTATCATCTATCTTTTTACAATTTGTACACAAGAACGGAAAAGAGGTAAGTTAGTTAAACTGGGGTTAAGCAAAAAATTTTACAAACCCAATTCCTCCCTCCCTTCCTTGGTTAAGCCAAACCTTGTCACGAGATCCAACAAGTGGTATCAAAGTGGGCTACATAAATAATTATAGTGGTCCATTTGGCTAACCTAATGGCATCCTCTATGTTTAGAGAATGACTTTCCACCTCACATCTTTCACATTATGATGGATCCAACTATGTACAATGGAAGAAAAGGTTGGAAGTATAACTTATGGCTAATAACCTTGAGCTATGAAAATTTATTTTTATTAGCATTGCTGAGAATAAAGAGAGAGCTAGCCAAAAAAATATCAAGGCTATGATGCTCAGCTGCATGCTCTCTTCCCCACCATTTCCAAATATATCTTAGCTTGTAAAACAACATAGAAAATCTTAAACAAGCTTAAGATAATTTTAAGGGGTATATTGATTTGCACTTAAATGATACTAATGTTGTTGTTGAGATAAATTTGAATGCAAGAAATAAAGAAAAGGAGGAACAAACTCCTAAAAAAGAAGAAGAAGAAAAGAAAGATAATCAATCTATGGGAGCAGAAGAATTGCAAATACCACAGATTGAGGGAGAGCAATCTCAAAAAGAGATTGAAAAAAGAAAAGAATGAAGAAAGTTAAATTTGTGAAGGAGGACTTGCCATTGAAAGCAAAAACTTAAAGCAAGTTGAAGAGGAGAAAACTGAGAAGAAAGGCAAGACAAGAAAAATAGGACTAAAAAAAAGGAAGGAAAAGAAGTATTCTTCCTTCAAAGGTTTGAATGAGCACTTCTCTTCTAAGAGTTATAAATTGAGGAAAGAAGATGAAAAAAAGAAGACATATCCATCTCCTTCAAGAAACAAATGGTTCCCAAACTATGGATGAAGAGGACAACATTCATTGGAAACTAAGGCCAAAAAAGTTTAGGTATGGTAATTCAAACCCAAATTCTCTTATTGTTCATACTGAGTACATCTATTCACTCGTTAATATAGTTTGATTTGTACATGAGTTGGATTTTAAAGTTTTTTTTAGATTAGAAGAACTTAAAATCATTAATTCAAAATACAAAAGTGAAACATAAATAGAAAATCCTAGAGACAATTAGGAATATGTAAACAAAGTACAAATTAGATAACCAATATATTTTGAGGATAAGTATGCTAGAGAGGCATACAATTCATTTAAGACTTTAAAACAATGTGCGATCATGAAATAATATAAAAAAATGATTAATTATGCTCAAATTGAATGAAATACTTCTAATTAATTCATTAAAATGAAAAGTGGTTAGTCTAGCATATTGACATTTGAAGCTTTCAAAGAAGTCCATTCTCATCTTCATGATGTAATTTTTAAATGTGCTAGTTCAGAGAACGCAATGTAATCTATGATTAAAGCAGAGTGTTTATCTCAGTTTATAGTTATAAAAAGAATCTGTTTTAATTTAAAGGCGTATCTTATTATTGTCATAGCATACTACTTCATGTTAAAAAGAAATTGCATTGATCCAACTGATGTATAAAGTTCATATCTGTTTGAATATACTAATGAAGAAAAAGTGCAAGAATTCTCTAAGCGCATGTAGGAATAGATTGAAATGAGCACATGGAAGAAGGAGAATGATGAGGAATCAAAGTCATCTTCTCAATCTACAACTTCAAGCTGAAGAAAGAAAATCAAGTGCTAAAAGAAAAGTCAAGATTGGCAACACCAATTATGAGCTCAAATATAAAAATTGTGAAAGGGAGTGACTAAAGGAGATAAGTTTGCCAAACTTGAAATATATTTGAAAATATGCATTACATTGTTGTATATTCTTAATGTATCTAAAATAATTGTTTGGATATGAATGAATATGAGTTCATTGATTTGAGCTAAAGCATTCTAAAATTTTAAATTGATATGTAAAATGATTAATCCTTAATATTATTATAGTCCCAAGGCATAGTAAAGTCTGTTTGGGAAACTTTATAGTTTAAGGTCTTGAATAATAATTCTATTCAAAGTCATTCCTTCTATAACCATCATTAAGGCTTGTACTTTTAAGATTGAAATGATTAAGAAAATAACTCAAATCTAAGTGTAGAGAGGTGGGAGGCAATCCCACTATAGAGAGAGCATCATCCTCTACTCCATTTTAGCCAGCAACTTCCATCCCTAGGTCCTCAGTGTATACCAAGTTATCCTTAGAAGTAAACAAGTTGACACAAGAAGTGAGAGCCATTAGGAGAGAAAACTCCTCAATTGAAAAGAAGTTGGATACTCTTCTTTCACACTTTGGGATTGCATAGTTTGCTCATTCCATATCAGCAGATGATCCCATTCCATCCACCTCGCCAACTACTTCTTCACATGGTGCGGAGCCTACTTTTACTCTTCATGAGCTCATATCTCCACCAACCACTAGTCAGGGGGAGGATGTCCAACTTTTACCTCACACCTCAGCTTTGGATCCAATCAATTGAAGGTAAAGAACGTGTGTCTATTTTGTATACGATCTCGATCTTTTCATTTCTTGAGAGATGTAGTAAGGAATATTTGTTTTGTGGGAAAATGGTTATATCTTCTTTTGTTTAAATTTAAACTCTTGAAAGACTGCAAATTCTCATTTGATGAATACACTACTCTATGAACTATTTTAAGAATGTGAATATCTCTGAAAATAGATCCCTCAAGTGCATGAATAAATTCTAGCTATCATGTGATTGATCAGATCCATGAACTACTTAAAAAGATTCAATTGATTTTTGAATAGTTTATTCTATTTGATATAAGTTGATCATCTGGTTTTCCATGATTCTAAATTCCTTCTTCAAATTCATCAATATGTATCAAAAGTTGATTTATTATAATGATTCTTCAACAATAAACTTATAATGCCATTTATTAGGAAAATGTCAAAGTTAGTACAGGTGATAAAGTATAGAAAATCTAACTGTAGAGTCATAGCCAATATCGTAGCTGCCTGCACCTATCGCCTTCTATGCAGGCACAATCGCAACCTCCTGCAGTACCACCCGCAATGTTCTAGGAAGAAGTAAAGTCCCTAGACACCCACTGTTGACACCGCGGCCGCCCACAACTACTGATTGGAGCGCAAGCAATACCGCGGCCTATGCTTAATATCAAATTACATATAATCTAAGTTTGGAAGAAATATTTCACACAGCTATATATCATCTATGTTCGTCACTTATGTTCTTTATTTTAAGGATCAAATCATATTACATTTAATCTAAATCTTGAAATATTATTTCATGATCAAATAGATAACAAATACATACTTAACCATACAAAGATAGTTCAAATGATATTCCCAAAATACACTATTGATTTTTACTTTTTCCTATGTTATAACACAACACATATGTAATATAAATGATTTCCCTAACAAATAGAGAAATAATTATTTAGATTAAAAATTGACCTTTACTATGTAATAATTATTTTGAGTGAATACCAACCTTTACTACATAGTAAAAGGTTTGTATACCCTTTTTATCTATGTCAATTATTTTGTTTATTATGGGAATCATGTTATATTATATATAACAAAATTCTCAAGATATATACTAAATTATTGAATAAATAAAAAATATATAAAGGTAAATTCCTTAATATTACCACAACAATAAATATATGCAGCCGATCAAAATGGCTGCATATAATATTATATAATATTTTTTAATATAAAATTTGCATATAATATTATAAAATATTAATATTAAAAATATAATATTTGAAAATATAATATATTAATAATATTATATTTGCATGTAATATAATATAAATACTATAATATTATAAGTAGCCAATCAAAATGGTTGCATATAATATTATATGCAGTCAATCCAAAAACGGCCGCATATAAGTGGTTGCAAATACTAATTTTTGAATAGTCTATTCTATTTTATATAAGTTGATACTCTGGTTTTCTATGATTCCAAATTCCTTCTTCAAATTCATTAATATGTATCGAATCTTGATTTATTATAATGATTCTTCAGCATTAATATTATAATACCATTTATTAGGAAAATGTCAAAGTTAATACAGGTGATAAAGTATAGAAAATCTAACTTCAGAGTTGCAACCGATATCGCTACCACCCGCACCTATCACCTTCCATGCAGGCGTACTCGCAACTTTACTTGGTACAACTCATCGTGTTCCAAGAAAAAGTGAAGTCCTTGGACACTCGTGGTTGATACCGCGGCCGCCCATGACTCCCGATTGGAGTGCAGGCAGTACTGCAGTCGGCTGAGGTACTGCCTACGCTTAATATAAAATTACTTATAATCTAAATTTGGAAGAAATATTTCACCCAGCTATATATCATCTATCTTTGTCACTTATGTTCTTTATTTTAGGGATGATGTCATATTACATTTAATCTAAATCTCAAAATATATGTTCTATTATGAAATAAATAACAATTACATACTTAACCATATATACAAAGATAGTTCAATTGATATTCCCAAAATATACTATTTATTCTTACTTTTTCTGATGTGATAGCACAACACATATATGTAATATAAATAATATTCCTAATAAATAGAAAAATAATTATTTAGATTTAAAATTAACCTTTACTATGTAATAATTAATTAGAGTGAATACTAACTTTTACTATGTAGTAAAAGGTTCGTATATCAGTTTTATCTTCATCAATAATTTTGTTTATTATGGGAATTATGTTATATTATATATGGTTAACATTCTTAAGATATATATTAAACTTTGAATAACTAAAATATATATATATATAAAGGTAAAGTCCTTGATATTACCACAATAAAAAATATATGCAACTGATCAAGACGGCTGCATATAATATTATATATAGGCTACATATAATATTATATATAGCTGATCAAAAATGGTTGCATATAAGTGGTTGCAAATGCTGATTTTTTTTGTAGTGAGTGTTTAACAATGGACAATAGTTGTGGGTTTTGAAACTATGATCCACAGTGAATGTACAATGGGTCTTGAGATTATGATTAATAGTGGATAGTAGATGAGTGTTATAAGTTCTATAACTATGACGGATAATGGATTCTTGTAAAGCCTAGAAGTCTTTGGGCTATGATGATTTGGAAAATGATGTAATAGAACAGTATGTTATTTGGTAATGAATGCATGGTTGGTGCATGAATAGTTCCAATTGCGTTTGTGTGGTATATACTGTGACATGTATACAATTTGGTGTGTATGCAATATGCATGAGTAGGTGGAGTAGTTGGGTGTCTGGAGTGCGTTTCTTGCATACATGTGGAATAATGGTGAGTATGATGATAAGTGAAATTGTTGTACTTAGGTGATTGTTCAAGTAAATGAGAATGTTGCAATTACATTGTTTAACATAGTTGGTAGTTACGAAGGCATTTGAATTTGACCAATTCAACATGCAAGTGGTGAAGATATAAGCGGTGTACAAAAGATGGTCAATCTAGATATAGTAATGATTGAGGGAGAATTAGAGAAGATGGGTGAGATAAGGGGCAAATTAGGGCTGGTTGACCCGGAGCCAAACCTATCTGGCGCTAGGTTGGGACAACCCTTTTGGCTATGTAAGGCAGGTTGGGTTAAAAATCATAACCCTAATAGAAAATCGGATCAGGGCGATAAAAGTTTAAACCCAAATCAGCCCAAACTGACCCGCATTAATAAACATAAAAAATCCAAAAACCTTAGCACCATATGCATGCTTCCCCCATATCCAAATACCCTATTCGACTATCCCTTATTCCATTATCTTGCACCCACAGTTGCAGATTCACCTCATGCCCTAATTGAGAAATCGCAGAAGCTTCTTCTGCATTTGTTAATTGTCCACTATCAGCTTCTTCTTGCCACTTGCTCATCTCCATCATTGCTTGTCGTACACTTGTCTCCATCTCCGTCTGCCACCTTAAGGCTCAAGCAGCATCTTCCTGCCACATTGCGACCCAATTTTCACCAGTGCTGCTTGCAAACTCCAATAGTTACAAATGCCTTACCACTCAGCAACAACATATTCTTCAATGCCAACGATTGACCCAAGCTGTTAGCACCTACTGCATCTTCTTCCTCATCATAGACAGTTGAACAGAGCATCTTCCTTTAGCTTGTCTCCATCGTCACCTGTAAATGCCAAGTCGTCAACAGGTGTAAATGCCCGCAGCAACATCTTTCTCAACAGATGTTGTGTTCGACCATTGACAGAGAGCACAGCAACTTTGCTATTTCACAGAGCATGTGCCTTATGCTCGGTTGTTGAATTTCATCGGCAGGCCATTTTTGTTTATCCTTTACTCTTATGGGTCTATGGATGCTAACGACATGAAGCTTGCGAAGCTGCAAAGCCTGCAATCTCAAGTATGAAAAATCACTGCATTCTACCTTGCATTCACAGTTTATGAATTTTTTCTATTATGTTCTTATTTATATTCTTTGACTTATGATATATGTTTTTGAAATATATATTTAGGAATTGCATTCGCTTTTCAAAATGGAGGATGATACTAATGTGGATATGATTTTGGGTTTGGAAACTATGAATATGGACAATGTGGTGAATGTGGAAGGAGATGATGAGAATACAACAACCGCCACCTCTGAAGCTCTTAGTTTGAAAGAAAAAACAACAATATAAGACTTAAAGTTTGAGAGCATTTTACTAGAAAAAACAACCATATAAGACTTTTCTAAAGTTTGAGAGCATTTTACTAGAAAAAAAACCTTGATAAAAAGGAATGGAGGAAAAATGTAGGTGACCAAATTATAATATGCAATTATTATAAAATGCTTTTTAAGTGTCTGAGTAGAGATGGTAATCTCTTACTTACAAAGCACTTGATAGGATGTCCTTTTTTCCCAAGATATGAGGATAATAAGGGGCAGAAATTATTGACATTCTCATCATCTCAAACTAGTGAAGTTGGTGTTATTAGCAATTTGCAGTTTGATCAAGTTAAATGTAGAAAGGGACTTGCAAAAATGATAATTATAGATGAAGAACCATTCAAGATTATTGAGCATGATGGTTTACAAAGATGGGTTGACATGTTGCAACCATGGTTTAAGTGTGTTACTAGAACCACTATTGATATTAATTGTGTTGAAATTTATAAGGTAGAAAAGAAGAAGTTATAAAAGTTTTTTAAAGAAAAAAATTATTATGTTTTTTTTTTACTGTAGACCTATCAAATTTTGTAGTAAATGATAGTTATATGTGTCTTACTACAAACTATGTTAATGAGCAATGTAAGTTGAATAAGAAAATTATTAAAAAAAAATTTACTGCCATCTCCACACACTAACGATGCCATTGCTAAAGTAGTTAAAGATTGCTTATTAAGTTGGGGTATGAATAGAATTACTACATTGACTATGGATAATGCATTTGTAAATGATGTGCCTTTTAAGTTTTGAGAAAAATATCAAAAAGGAACTTTTTAATAGGAGAAGGTGAGACTTTACATGTTCGGTGTGCGGCAAACATTATTAATTTGATTATGCAGGATGGAATGCATGAAGCTAATGATGAAATAAGTAGAATTCAAAGATGTGTTCGATATGTAAGAGGTTCTCCATCAAGAGAACATGCATTTAAACAATGTTGTATAAAAGAAAAATTAGTGAGAAGGGTGGGTTATGTAGGGATGTTCCCACAAGGTGGAATTCTATTTACTTCATATTAGAAATGAGAACATTTGAATGGTTGGAAGGTAACGATTCTATTTTTAGTCAAGAAGACACTCTAATTGAAGCTGACTAGAAGATGGCTAAATTTTTGTGCCAGGTTTTAGAAAAAATTTATGATGTTATACATTGTTTGTTTGGTATATCGTATTTTACTGTTAACCTTTATTTGGATGGGTTAGATAAGTTGATAGATAATTATGTTCTTTTTCGTCATCAGAAGATGTGCTCTTTTAAGTTATGTCTAAATGAATGAAGGAGAAATTTGATAAATATTAGGAAAATTTTGAAAAATTAATGTATTGTTGTTGATTGCAAATATTTTGAATCCAATATGCAAGTTGAAGTTTCTTAAATTCTATTTTTAAAGGATCTATAAAAGTGAAAGTTAAAGAAATAGTGTAAAATGTAAAATGTTAGTTTGAAAAGCTTTTCAAGATTTATGAAATGTAATATTCTTCTACTAAATGAAAAGATGTAGAAGAAAAGAAGGGACCTAGGAGATTAGAGTTTATGAAATTCTTAGTTGTGGAGGAAACAAAAGAACTAAAAATAGAGATTGATCTGTATTTTAAGGAACATTTCTTAGAGATGGATAGTGATGAATTTGGCATTTTGGCATGGTGGTCAATTAATTTTATAAGTATATAGTATTGTCTCATATGACACATGATATTTTATTCATTCCTATATCCATTGTTGTCTTAGAATCAGCATTTAATATAGGAGGACATGTGCTTGATCTATATATAAATTCATTATCACCAAGTCTTGTGAAGAGTTTAATTTGTGCTTAAGTTGGATACGACTAAGGCCAGAACCAATTGATATTAAGGAAGATTCAAAAGAACTTACTATTGACATATTAAGTAATTTCATTTTTAAAATCTTACACTCTTCTTTTTGGAATTAAAATTCATAGTCTTCTTTTCTTTTCTTATATGTCATATTAATGAGTTTGTACTAATCAACTTGCAGTTATCAAAGATGATGTTAGATTTAGTAGTGTTCCTTCCACTACAAGTATAGAGGTTTGCCAACTTATAAATTCATAGTTATTTGTCTAGATGCTTATCTCTTTTTCTATAATGTTTATTCACAAAAATAATATATTTTTCAAGAAAAGGAGATTCTCATTAAAGATTGATTATTTGAAAGAAAGAAGATTAAGTTCACTTTATTTTATTGATTTTGTGTGAGACTTAATGCTTTGACTTTAAAGTATATTGTTAGATCTAGGTGTATGTTTTTTATGACAAAAAAATTGTCTTAGACTTAATTTAATCTAATGATGCTTTTAGCTAATAAAGATTGGAATGTAGATAAATATACTTGAAATATGAGTACATCATTAGAACAAAATATCTGCAATCATATTATATAAGTTGCCTACTTTAAGTAAACTTAGAAAGCTTAAGAATGGAAAAATCATAATGATCCTCACAACATTAAACTTGGTTCATCATATCAAAATGTCTTGGATCATGTATACAAGAGAAACAGTGCTTAATTGAGTTTTATTTTTGAAATATACAATGATGATTCAATGAAAATATCCTTATTACATAACTTGTGCAAATTACATGTGGATAATCATATTTTGTTTTATAATGGTAAATAAATGAAAAATATCAAAGTTCAAAGAGTGGTATAGTGCAGAAAATTCAAGTGCAGGATTACAGTCGCCCGTGCCTATCGCCTGCTCAACAGACGAATTGCAATCGCCAGAGGAAATCGCTTGTAGTGCTTTAGGAAGAAGTGAAGTCCCTTGACATTCGTAGCCAATACCATGACTGCCTGCGAGTACCTCTTGTGAGTGCAACCAAAGCCAAAGGTGCCACAACATACCGCCTGCCACATTTGTTCAAAGGTTCTAAAGTTGTCTTCAGATCTTCTGAACAACGATAGAGAATTGCTTGGCAAACCCATTATGCCTGGCATATCACCTTGGCTATCGTCGATTGGCTCATACCACTTGCCATATCGCTTATGAGTGGCTAGGGACATATGTTCGGGAGTTTTGCTAGAGTTCTGACCACAATCGGTTCATCTTACCAACTGCCATATCACCTGAGGAGCAGTCGAATACCACAACCGCCTACAATACTATCCGCCAACTCTAATGATCAAAAATTTGAACATTGCAAAGCCATGCATTGCTATACAATCTCTTCTAATGGTCAAGTTTTTAAGAGACCTATTTAAGAGAAGATGTTGGGATGTTTCAGGATTGTTGCAGTGATTATTGAAGATCTCATTGAGCCTTAACATCCTTACTTTTAAGCAACTCAAAGGCCAAGTGATTAATCTTCCTAATAATCATTCAAGAGCTTTCATCTTCTAAATCTTCACTCAAGGCCTTCTTCTACAACACAAAGGGAAGATCTTCTACCCCACAAAGAGCTGCTTAAAGATCAAGTCTTCCCTAGTGCTTCATTGAAACACTAGTAAAAGTGTATTTTTTTTTATTTCCTTTCGTGTATTTCTTGAGTTGGTATTAGAGACCAACCTCAAGAAGAGTAAGGTTGTTCATTAGAGTATGTATTACAAATAACTTGTTAAGTGTACACACCCCCTAGAGCTGGAATATAGAAGAGTGCAAAGGCATTAGTTATTACGCCTCCTTAAGTTGGAATTAAGAAGAGCAACTTAATTGTTGGAGTGTGTATCGCAATCAATTGCTAAATTATTTATGCCCCTAGATCTAGAATATAGAAGAGTGCTAGGTGTACTATTTGTATTCCATTATATGAGATAGTGAAATCCAAGGCACAAAGGGTGTACTCTTAGAAGAGTAGAGTAGGGAAGTTGGCCCAAACTACTATAAATTATTTATGTCATTTATGATTGCTTTATTTCCTTTTATTTAACTAATTTATTACTTATTTCATTATAATTTGCATAAAAGCATGAAAAGAGAGAACTTAGACAGGGGTAAAGCAAGAAATTTTAAAAAACCACTTCACCGCCCCCCCCCCCATCTCTGGTTAAGCCAAACCTAATGGACCTAACTGTAACACCCCACTCTTAGGGTGCTACTAATTTACAATTTAAAGAAAACTTTGCATGGAGTGTCCTCTAAATTATTAGGTTTCATACTTGTATAGTCTATTTCACATAATCTTATGCATACAAAATATCATTTTACACAATATAATACACCTCCACCTCCCTCAGAATCGCAAGTTGCATTATGATGACAATGAAAATACTAACATGCATACAAGCATTTCCACTAATATGATATGTCAACATAATTACATGATACATGCCCTAGATATGTAAAGTTTGAAGCTTATAAATTTACAACTTTTATATACACATCATATCAAAATTTGATATTCAAATTATTAAATCAACATGAGGATCACAGCCTATCCTGATCCTAAGCTCCAACCACATGTGAGGCTTCGCCTTCTGGCCTATTGATTAAAATCATGAATAAACATAGTGAGTCCAGGTAAACCCAGTAAGTAGGTAAGTGAAAAATAACAAGGAATAAACATTATTAAAGAACATGCTCAACCCAAAGCATATGCACTTTCATGATAAATAATAGTACATGACAAGGCAATATCATCTCGATGTTTAGGATGCACAATCACTTATAATCCAAGCTTATATCCAACCTCATTAACCATACACTCTCAAGTACAAAACTCATACCATGCCTTATCCTCAAGGCATTCTTATATTTTTTTATAGTATGTCATAGCCAATTCTTTCTCAGTTAGAAGATCGATAACATTTCCTTCCCTTATCAAGGTGCGATCGATCCTCTCTGTATCCCCAACCATGAAAACTGCTAGGTCCATGACAGTTATCCCACTACCCTATGTGGTACCATGACCTTATTGTTCCACAAGGATCACCACCCACATCTACTGAGGAATCCAAGTACATCTAATTTATAAATTTCAAGGCATCACTGCCTCTATATCCAGGCATCACTGCCTATATATCAGGTATCAACACCTCCATACCTTGTAGGTATCCTCATATCGCACCCCACAAGGTTTCCATCATGTCCATGCCCCTGAGGCACACCCTTTTCATACACATGCCATCAAGGCATATTATTTTGATACACATGCTATCAAGGCATATCATTTTCATACACATGTTATCAAGGCATATCATTTTCATGTCATATCCATGCTACCAAGATACTATCATATCATTACTAAATTAGTATTTATTATGCCCTTTTTGTCCCCTCAAAACATCCAAAGAAAGACAAGATGAAAGCTCTAAGGAACACCATACAAAAAAATAACACAAATGGTCACTATAGCAGGGCATTGGATTTGGATGTCGCGGCATCCACTTGTTGAACATCACGATGTCGCGGCAATGAATTTGGATGCCATGGCATCAACTTGCTGGAAATTACTCTCTTACATTTCCTGGAACGATGTTGCAACACTGAATTTGGATGCCGTGACACTGAATTTGAATGCCACAACATCAATTTGTTGGACATCCATTTCATACCTTTCATGACATGATGTTGTGAAACTGAAATTTGATGTCGTGGCATCGACCTTACTGACTGCTTTTTCTGCACTTTCCCCTCTGTACTTAACTCCTCTTTCACCTATTTAATTGTAGTGCTTCTTAACCTAATATATGCTTGTATTGTACTTCCTATATAGCATTCATTCATTAGGTCACTCCACATCTCACATGATTCTTGATGTAAAATACAACTATTAGGATTATTGTGTGATTTTGATGACAACAAAACTTGTCTCAAGACTTGATTTATGCTAATGATACTTTTAGTATAGATACCTTGAAATGTAGAAAGATATGCTTGAAATACGTATACTCTATTAGAATATCATTTGTAAAAGTATATACATATTGATATAAGTCTAAAAGGGAAATCATATTGATCCATATTGTTTTCAACCTTATTTATCATGCCTTGGACCATATCTTAAAAGTGCCTTGAAAAGATATCTTCTTGAATAAAAAAAATGAGTACTTAAATGAGCTTATAGATACAAAACCATGATTTAAAGTACATATCCATATTTTACAACTTATACAAATTTTATATGGATAATTATATTATGATTTACAATGGAAAATATAATTAAAAATGTTTAGCTAACAATATGGCAAAAGTGCAAAAATTTCCAAGTACAAGTTCCCTGCTACAATAATTTTGCTACAGTACTGCAACAGTGTTAGATGGAGTAAATTGTCTAAGACGAGGTGGAAGACAAATTGGATTGTCTAAGATGAAGTGGAAGATAAAGTTTGTCTAAGACAAAGTAAAACTTTAGACGAATTAGCAGATGAAGTAACAGACGAAGTGGAAGATAAAGTTTGAGTTAGCAGACAAAGTAACTGATGAATTGCTATAATAATTTGCTATAGTTACTCTACTATAATATCAATAAACAAACATATTTGTCTGATACTTATTTCAGACAAAGCAGTGCGATGTTATAGTGATCTACTATAATACCAACAGACAAATATATTCATATGATACTTGCTTTAGATAAAGAAGTGCAGTGCTACAGTGATCAGCTATAGTAACAACACTACAATAACTTTACTACAATACCAATAGATAAAGATATTTGTCTGATACTTACTTCAAACAAAGCGGTGCTATAGTGACTTGCTACGGTAAAACTGTTGTTTTCAAATATCAAAAATTTAAAATTTTGCAGCAACTGTATCTTGCAATGATATTCTTTTAAGCGGTCTACAACCTTTCTGGATTATAAAAATAGACAATCCATTGAAGGAGAACAAAATGTTTAAAGGTTTTAAGTGCTAAACAAGAATCAAACATCAAGAACTCATTCAAATCTCCAAGAGAAGGACTGTAGATATTTGTTCTAACATCTGCTACATTTCAGAAAGTTTGAGTTATAGAGATTTTGAAATATGCTCAAAGATGTCAATTTGAATACTCTATTAGAAATCTCAAGAAATAATGAAAAGGCAATGGATGAAAGAAGAAGTTCAGAGAGGAAAATGCATTTGTTTGAAAATGAAGAAACCCAAATTTGCCTAGAATCAACTATGGACAAAGTAGGAAATGAAGAGACTCTGTCTAGCTGTAAAGAGACTTTGTTTGATATTAACTTTAGAAAAATGCAATAAAGCATCGGTCAAAGTAGGGCAACTAAATTTGTCAGAATTTATTATCTTCTTTCCAAAACTGTGAATCAAGTCAGAGCTGTAACACCTCCTCATTAGTCAATTGCCTAAACTAACTATTCACCTTCTTCTATGTCAAGGTTAGCATTGCAGAACGGCTCTAACCATATGGGAATTACTTAGAAGATGACATTTTCAAATGAGAGATTATTAGAATGGCCTTTTACATTTATTTCCTACTCATCTACTTTCGTCTCTGCATTCAATGAAGATCATCTTCCTCCAACGATCAAGTTTTCAAGAGAGCTATTTAAGGAGAAGATGTGAGATGATTAAAGGTATTGAAAGAAGACATTTTAAATAAACTTAACCTTATGAAAATCCTTCTACCCATGGCCAAGAGCTTAAACCGTCATCTTTAATAAGCTTCAATCCGCATATTTATATGGCCATTGTCTTTACATTTTGGGAAGATCGTTATATATTATTAGAACTATAAAAGAGATTAAACTTCTCCTGTACTTGAGTGAAATACTATGTAAAAGTGTATAAGTTTTCTAGTAAACTTGAAACTAGAGAGTTGTTTGTGAGCTCTGGAAAACTAACAAGTTTGCTGGTGATCTTTGAAATCGGTGAGTTTCCTAATGAGCTTGTAAAAACCAGAAGAGTGCTGGAAACATTATGTTTACACCCCCTAAAGCTAGAATCTAGAAAAATGTTGGTAACACTTGTTTTTATCGCTTAAAGCTAGAATCTAGAAGAGCGTTGGGAGCACTAGTGTATTTCGATTATATGTAATATAATGAAACCCAAGGCACAATGAGTATGTGTTCTTGGAAGAGTGGATGTAGGGATAGGGTTCCCGAACCATTATAAAATCATGTTGTTTATGTGTGTTTATTTACTTGCTTTATCCTTCATGCACTTTACGATTTTATCATTCAATTTATATCACACCATACACAAGCACGAAAAGAAAGAAATGGTCTAACTGGGGTTAAGCAATGAATTTTTATATACTCAATTCACTTTTCCCCTCTTAGGTTAAGCCATACTTCGAGAACCAATGACAATGTCCTGGAATGCATATCAAAGCAACCAAATAAACATATACAACTAAATCCAATTTTGAAAATCAATACAAAGATATACATGATTTCATCATTTCAATTCATTTCACAAATCACAAACAAGGTTTAAAACACAATGCTTGGATACAAAATCATGGGATACACTTTATCCCTAGAAAAATCCATGGTATACACTTTATCCCTATCAATTATACATGTACGAAATGAAAAGAACCTACTTACCGCTATAGTGGCAATTACACTCCTTGATTTCAAATCCCATGGCTTGTTCCTCAATTAAAGTCCACTAAGCCCTACATATACAACATATACTCATGTTCAAATACTCAAGCTTATAACTAAGCAAGATTCATTCATTCAATTTAAGTGTCTATTTCATGTGCAGTCATTGTAGTAAAGCTATAACTTTCAACTTTTCAATTTCTCTCAAGGGTCATAACTACAATTTGTTTCCAACCTTCTACCCTTATGATTCTATATAGTTCACATCAAATTGAGCCTTACTAATTACTCCAACACTCATTTAATTCTGTTTTAAACCTACTTATCCATAGCAACCCATAACTGTCCCTTTTATGGGCAGTTATCTACATCTATTTCTGTTGCCTAACTTCTCTATTAACATGACAAATGAATATGCTATTCAATCTCACACGACAACACAGGAATCCCTCATTCAAATTTCATTCAATTTCTTACCTTAGCCCAAGTATCTACAAAACACAACCCTATTGAAACAGAATTCACAATTCACACTTACCACAATGCTGCTTTATTACTTTCCTTTCCAAACTGTCAAGCTTTTCCACCAACTACTACAAGAAGCTTCTATGGTGCCTTTTTGCAACTTCTTCTTCTTCTTCTCTAATTCAAACAAGAGGGCTTTCAGCCACTAAGCACTTGGGATAGCAGTATATCACCTATACTAAAGCTTCCCTACAAGATTCGCTAATACGGTTTTCAAAAGGGAGTTTGCAAGAGAACTGGGGGTATGGAAAGGAAGGAAAATAAAATTGCTAGGGCTTTAAGGGCTGGTGGAGCACTTAAACCAGCCCTAAGTTTAGTGCTCTAGCAGTATTCACTTATGCCTTACACCTGCAGTTGCCAAATCTTAGTAATTATTTCATTTAAGCAAAATTCATATATACTATAATCATTCCTTTCTTAATACAGGTATTGCATGCATACTTTCTTCACTCACTATACTTTAAGCATGTACATAATTATTCCAAATTAAGTACTTAAAGAAAATTCCCTACCTAAAAATTCTGGGGCGTCACACTAAGATATATGACTTTAAATTAATAACTAAATACTCATGGTTGATTGACATATATGCAAGTTTAATTGATTTATTAGAGTTTGAATCTTTGATATATGTGAATGGATTTCAAATTTGAGAAGTTATGGCCATTTAATTCTTGCTTGAATAATGTGAATATTTATTTCATTCATATATAGATGTTTGAATATTAACATCAACAGTATATGGGTATTTAAATGAATGTTATAAATCTGTATTGTATATTAATAGATGCTATCCTACTTGCAAACTAGTTACTTTGAATGTTAAAAAGCTTTGTGGCATCCTACAATTAGAGTTGATAAATGAGTAAATATTATGGCTAATATAACATTTATTCAAAGGTAATGAATTCTTTTTTTTCTTGAATTTGATTCTTTTATTTGTTAATTCTAAACTTGAGGTTTTTAATAGCTTGAACTTTAATACTTATGTTATTTTTAGAAGGCAGACACTTATTGTCATCAACTTTAAAGCTTGTGATGTTTCCGTTATCATAAATTGGTAAATCACTCAACTTTTAAACAAGGTAAGCTTTTCTTATTTTAGCCTTACACATTTTATTTGTAAAGATTATATATAGTTAACAATGTATTAATTTAACTTATTACTTATAAGTTATAGTAGTAAATTTATAAACATACCATTAATGTAAATTTAGCTTAGTTAGGATTGCATTGAATTTAAAAAACATGGAGGATTTCAAGTTGTTAACTTGAATTATCAATTTGAACTTAACCCGAATTTAACTCGTATAATAAAATGTAGGGCTAGGGTTGGGATGGGGTCAACCTAACTCGCCATATATGTAGGGTTGGGTAGAGATTTTTACAAATAGGGCTAGGATTGAAATGACCTTGACTCAGTATGAATTGATCTGATTTACACCCTGAGATGAGATATACTTTGAATGTACTAGCAAAATAGAAAGGATGGTGCCATATACAGCACAATGGTAGACAATGGGGATATCTCAAGTAGAGATGTAGGTTATATTATTTCAACTATGGTCGTAGTTGAATGTCAACTTATAATTGATAATGACATTATTTTTTTATATTTAAAATGGCTTAATGTTTGCAGCATCCAAGCTAAATTAGAGATTGTTAAGTTCTAGTATCTTGTATTCTATAAAGGCTATTGGGTTAATGTGTGGAAGTTAGGCTAGACAAGTTTGATACTGCAAAAGCCCATAAAGATGCCTTATAATGCTATTCTAGTTAGGGTTTTAGTTGAAGCTTTTATGGTTGAGATGAATAAGAGAAGAGGTATAAGATCTTTTTTATCTTCATAATAATAGATTCTAGAGTTTTTCAAAGTTAGAGAGAGGTTTTAAAAATGTATTGATTAATAGGAATGAACTTGAGATATTCAAAGTTTGAATGTCTTTGCAACAAATATGCAAATATGAATCTTTTCTCTTTTTTGGTTTTTTTCCTCTATGTGGAATAGTTTTTTCATGTAAATCCCAGTATGCTTTTATGTGTAATACTATCTTTTCTTTTGATCTATGAGTGGAATGATTTTTTTTTCCGATTATGAGTCTAACAAAATATGATATTTATATATCTCTAATTATTTTATTTATCTCTCATTTGTCCTTTTTTTCAAACAAACATTTATTTTATTTCTATTGACATGATTTACACTCTCTCTTACTAGACAAAAATTATTCATACTTTCTTTTATGCTTATATTTACACCTATTACGATTAAGCACAACATAACATACAATTTAAATTTGAAAGTTTCAAATGCAACTACCAAAAATCAATGTTCAATATTTAAATTTCAATATCTTAATTCTTAAATAATATTTTAAAATTTTTAAAACTTATATATTATATCAAGTTTTTTGCATTTTTGGTTGACATAACACAATTAATTAGAATTTGAAAAAGATTACATTTTACCACATGGTTTATTGAAAAATTTGCACAATAAGTCATCGTGTTCATGCTAAATACTTATCCTCTTTACAAAAGTAGTACAAGAACCCAACACCTTATGAACACTATAAGAAAATAGATTTTTTGGCAGCCAAATGTTTCATTGCAAAAGGGTTAACTTTCCTTGTTAAAATTACTTGCAACTAAAGAAATTTGTTGCAAATTAGTTGCAAACGAGCAATTACACCAACAACCAAATTAACATTTTGTTGAATATAATGATTGTATGCAATATAATGTTTTGTTGCTTATAATCATCATTCATAGCACAATCTTTATATGTTGTTCAGTTTCAATTAATCACTATATGCAACACCATGGTTGGTTGCAATTAATCACTATTTGCAACAACATGTTTGGTTACCTTTAATCAGCACATACAAGGCAATGGTTGGTTGCCCATAATCATTAAAGACAAGGTAGTAGTTGGTAGTCGATAATCATTGTATGTATGATAGTGGTTGGTGGCTGATAACCTTATGCAACCCAATAGTTGAATTGCCAAAAATCATTATATAGAAAGCAAAAGTTAGTTGCATATAATATTATATGTAAAGAAATATAATTATATATAAATTATTTTATTTGATTCTATTTATCATCAGATATTATAACCCCATAAATAGCCTTTCATTTTAAAACCCAAATATTCCTTTTACATACATTTAATTAGACACATGATATTAAATAAAACATCTTACTGGTCAAGATTAATAAACAAAACACAAATGAAACAAAACCAATACTTACACGTGCAAATGATTGTAAATGGTCAAACTTTAAATAGGTTTATATGCAAAATAGATTTATGATAAATAACAATTTTAGGATGTGATACTTTATTATTTTAGAAGAATGAATAAGTTATATTAGAAGAATGAATAAGTAAAACTTTAAAGTGTAAACATGTTACACTACACCAAAAAGCTACCTAATGCAGCCACTTCCAAGTGGTTGCATCTGGGGGGGATCAGATGCAGCCACTTGGAAGTAGCTGCGTTTGGGGGGGTCAGACGTAGCCACTTCCAAGTGACTGCATTTGGTCAGATGCAGTCACTTGAAAGTGGCTGCGTTTGGGGGGGTCAGATGCAGCCACTTGAAAGTGGCTGCGTTTGGAGGGGGGGCAGACGAAGCCACTTCCAAGTGGCTGCGTTTGGGTGGGTGGGGGGGGGGGCAAATTTTTTTTTTACTTATTGTAAATCAAACAAAATTTAAAACTATAAAGTATTCATAAT
>JAYJMB010080451.1:0-21999 GCA_036873735.1 Pouteria campechiana
CCTTACTCACACTACTACAGAAAATTAGATTGGAGCAAGGTTCTAAATTTGGGTGCCCACGACAGCACCACCACCTGGGGTCCCGGGAGCCTGAGGGCCAGGCAGCAACATTCCCATAAGTAATCCTAATGTTCTATCTTCCAGCCTATTCTACCTATGTTTTTCATTTAATTCTATTATCAACACAATTATCATGTAATTAAGTAAAACATTTTGATCATTACAATCTCACAAATAATTTAACATATTTATATCAAGCTTATTTCAAAACACAGATTATTTGATTTTTCGCATTGTATGATTTCAATCTCAAACATACTTAAACATTTTTAACACACATCATAATTGTGAACAATAAGTATAAAGCATAACGTGGAAATAATTCATAACATAAGCATTATCTCTAAAAACATTTACTTAAGATTCAAGTCATTATCGCAATTTGTTTATTCGTAGAAGTTCAAGCCTTAATGATGGTTTGCAAAAGGAATGATTAGGAATGGAATTCCCATTCGAGACCTTAAACTGTGAAGTTCCCAAACAGGCTTGACTATGCCTTAGCACTGCAATTATATCAATGATTAATCAGTTTTATATATTCAACTTAAAATTTTAGTATGATTTTAACTCAAACAATGAATTCACATATGTTCACATTCAAAGCAGTCATTTTCAAAGGCATATTAGGTGCATATATAGGTAAAGCATGGATTTCATCCATTAATCAGTTGTATAAAGTCAGGCAACTTATCTCTGTTGACATCTCGGTGTTGATTTTCTATTGTTGTGCTCATGACTGATGTTGCTAGCTTCACTTCCCATTCAGTGAGTGCTGCTTGGAATCATCATTGCTTTAGATTGTCTAAGTTTAAATTTTAGATAAAATGTATTGATATGATTTTGCACCCATCTGAAAATCCTTATTCTTCATTTGGATTTTCTCTTTATTCTGCTTATCGTTCGAGTAATGCTTTCTTAAACAAACTGGATTTTTGGATGAAGTGTCTACTTTGTCTTTGTGTTTGTCTGAAGTTAGTTTTAAACAAAGTGTCTGCTTATAGTTTTTGAATTTGACTGCGTCTTAGACCTATTTTTGCCTTTGCATTCCTTTGGATTGTTTGAAGTTTCAAACAAAGCCATACTATTCTTATACCTGGCAGAGACTTCTTTGATATGTTTGAGATCTTTTTTCATGCCATCTAAATTGTATACTTTCAACAAAATTCTCACACTTCTTCATCATTAGCATAATCAAATAGATATAAACTTTAGGTATCAATTCAATTAGTGCCATTTTCTATTTCAGTAAGGGGTATTATGCATAAAGATTAGACTGCTCAGCAAGATGATATGAAATTCATTTTTTTAAATAAATCATTTATTATTTGGGTTATTTGTATGAGGGTTTTCTTCCATTTAAGTTTTGTGATTATATCATTTAGATTTTGCAAGTTTCAATCTTTATAGGATTAAGTTTATCAAACATAGAAACAAATTTCATAACACTTATTAGGCAATGCAAGACACTCTGGTTTAAACAAATTTAGTATTATATAAAAATTGACTCATTTTAATGAATTAAATTTTATCTTATTATTTGGGTGTTATCATTATCTTATGATCACTCATTGTTTTTAAAGTTGTAATTTATTTACTTCTTTGACATGCTTAACCAAAAGGAATTGTTGGACGTCTAAATGTGCACAATTTCTTCATTTCTAATGTCTTATAGAATTTTTCTTTTGTGTTTTAACTTTGTATCATATGTTGAAAGTTTTTAGTTTCTCTTATTCAAGACTTTAAGATTTTATTCATGGAAAAATAAAAATTTATTAAGAGCTAATAAAAAAGTGTAGTAAGTACAAAGAGCATAATAAATTTTGAGTTTCAATTATCATACCTATACTAACCTTGGCCTATGACTCCTTGGAATACATTCTTCTTCATGTAGTGTCAAGGAGCCATTTATCTCTTAAAGCAGCTAAATAATTCTTCTTTTCTTTACCCTTGCTTCCTGTACTCATATCAAGCTCAATAGAGAGATTAGTAAACTTTAAGTGCAAATCTATTCGCCCCTTCAGAAATTGTCTGTAACTTGTCCAACATTTCTCTTCAATTTTTAGAGGTTAAGACAAAATTACAAACTATGGGGTAGAGAGCATGCAGCAATGCATTCATAGCTTTGATGTTCTCTTTGCATTGGTCTCGTTTCATCCACTCTTATGCCAATAGAAACGATTTTCCATAACTAAAGAGCATTGGCCATAAGATGTTTTTCCAATTCTCTTCCTCCATAGAGTAGTGCATATTTCATTAAAGTATGGAAGTTAGGAGTTAGAGTATCTTTTTAAGAACATAGAGGATAATACTGTTGGTTTGCCATGCAGATCTTTAGAATTATTTATCTAGCTTGCTCTAATACTACTTGTTGGATCTCGTAGGGTGGTTTATAAAAAAATATTGTTTAACCCCTATGAAATCAGTTTTTCTCTTTTCATGCTTGTGTGCTATACAATATGATTGAAATAGTAAAGCAGTAAAGCACACAATGAGCAAAGTAATCAAACACACAAACAACAAGATTTTTTATAGTGGTTCGGGTAACTTCCCTACTCCACTCTTCCAAGAGCACATTCTCCTTGTGCCTTGGGTTCCTCTTTCTTCAATAGTAGAGATACAAATAGTGCACCCAACACGCTTCTAGATTTCAGTTTTAGGGGGTGTAAATACAATGCTTCCAACACTCTTATAGATTCCAGCTCCAAGGGGTATAAATATAGTGTTCCCAACACTCTTCTAGATTTCAACTCTAAGAGGCATAAACATAGTGTTCCTCACACTCTTCTTGATTCTAGATCTAGGGGGCATAAACATAGTATTCCTAACACTCTTCTGGATTCCAACTCATGGAAGCATAAACAGTGTTCCCAATACTCTTTCTGATTCTAGCTCTAGAGAGCATAACTCTGGTTTCATGAGCTAACCAGAAACTCTACCCTTACGGGTATTTTATGTGCAAGGACATGCCTCTTTCTAGGCTAATGAGTACACAAAGTTAAAGCATAAATATAAATGACAAAACAATAAGCACGTTATAATGATTTTGAACTACTTTGAGATAGTGTTGATGTAGCCATGAAGCTCTTTAATCTTGGTAGCACTTGGAGTGGCAACACTTGGAGGACTTGAATGGGGTTTCTTATTGTTTCATTCTCCTTTGTCATTTATAACCCTCAAGCTCCTCATTTCATGATAATCTTTGGGAAGACTTGATTCTTGAATAGCTCCTTGTAGCATGAAAGATCTTCCCTGGAAGAAGTTGGCCTTAAATGGATACAAAGTTGAAGCTCCTGAATAATATTTGAAGGTTTAAACTCTAGGCTTAGGGTTGCAAAGATTTGTGGAAGGTTTCAAGCTAAATCCGATTGCTTCTTCAACCTTGAATCATCTCTTAGCTTCCTTTTAAATAGAACTTCTAAAACTTGACCGTTGGAAGGAGTGGGAAGCATTTTTGAGGCCTACAACATTTAAATTTTTGAACATTGGAAGTTGGCAGGTGGTAGTGGAAGGTGGTTGTGTTAAGCGACTGTCCACTAGGTGATATGGCAGGTGGCTACACCATGCAACTATGGTCAGATATCTACCAAAACTCCCACATTCACCTTGTTGTCCACTCGTAGGCAGCTGGGCCAAGCGCTTGCATGCCAGGCACTTTCTTTGGATGAATTTCTTTATTGTAGACGCATTCTTTGGATGAATTACTTTTTCTGTGGATGGCAGGCGATATCAGCAGGCAGCTGCAGCAAACGGCTGCAGTCCTGCACTCAACAATCTTACACTTTGCCACTTGTGAAACATGGACATTATTCATTATAAATCAAAACATATTTAGCCATATATAATTTTCATAAGTTTTCAAGCATGGACAAACAATTTGAATCATGCTCTGAACAAGGATAAATTCATTCAAGTATAATTTCTTTTTCATGTGAGAGATGTCTCTATGAAGCAAGCTTATCAGTATATATTTATCCATTCATGATTTTCTCAAGTTGTAAGGCATAGATAAATGCTTTTACTTACATATCATATTAAAAGCTTAAGATGATAACTCCATAAAGTACACACTTATGTTTAAGCAAAAATATATTTATGATCCAACATATGATAAGCAAAGTTAATGTACTATGGATCAAGATAGTTTCTTCAATTCTAGATTATGCAAATGAAAACTTTACCAAAGAATACACAATCCAAGCATATTTCAAGTTTCCTATATTAAAAGCATCATTAGCAAAAATCAAGCCTTGAGCCAAGTTTTGTTATTATCAAAATCATGCACAATAAGCCTAAAATGTAGTCCTCGTGGTAACGATCTCTACACTCATTTTATTACTTATTGATGAAACATGCACTTGCATTAGGAAAATCAATATCAAGTTTTTGGTGCTATTGTTGGGGACTATTATTTTTGCCAATATTAAAACAAATAACTTTAGTTTTACTTTGATTATTTTTCTTTTAGTTTTGTTATTCATTGTAATATTTATGCCTTCTTCATAGGGTTTTCCATAGGTGTATGCAATGATCTAGGAGTAATGATTTAATCCCTTTTGATTTTGAGATAAAACGCACACTTCAAAGGATTAGAAGGGAGAGAAGAGAAGCCGTAAGTCAGTTACAAAATGCTATGGCTGATCTAGGAGAAGTGAAAAAGAATCCTCCATTGATGTCTTCAAGTGATTATACATTACTAATAGCAACAAGAATTCAATTGGTTATTAGAAGACCAACCATATATAATTTTGAGTTGTAGCCACTGACTTTATAGATGATTCAAGGATTGCCTAATGAAGATCCCAATGCCTACATTGCAAATTTTCTAAAGATTTGTGATACTATCAAGTATAATGGAGTCTTTGATGATGTCATTCATCGTTAGTTATTCCCTTTTTCTTTGAGAGATAGAGTAAAGAATTAGTTGAATACTTTACCTACAAATTCTATCACAAGTTGGGATGGTTTAGTTCAAAAATTTTTTGCTAAATTTTTTCCTCTAGCAAAAGCAACAAAGATGCAGATAGAGATCAACAATTTCATTCAACATGAAGGCAAAACTCTATATGATGCTTGGGAAAGGTACAAAGAGTTACTACAAAAGTGTCCACATCATGGACTACCTAAGTGGATGTAAGTTGTCAATTTTTATAATGGACTAACTGGCACTATTAGAATTTTGATTGATGCATCTGCAGGTGAAGCATTGTTAAAGAAAACAGAGGATGAGGCATATGAGTTATTGGAAGACATGGCCACAAATAATTTCCAATGGCCAAGTGAGAGGGTGATGGAAAAGAAACAATGGGAGTTTATGAAGTTGATGTTATTTCCGCTTCCACCGCTCAAGTTGCAACTCTCACAAAGCAAATTTAGTATAGTCAATTGGTGGTAAATGCTATTCAGACTTGTCAATTCTTTTTGCGATTTTTGTAAACAAAATCATCCTAGTGAAGAATGTCAAAAAGGAAATCCAATTTTTGAATTTCAACCAGCAAAGGCACAATTTGTTAGAAACTTTAACATGCAGTAGAACAACCCATGCTCCAACACATACAATCTAGGATGGCACAATCATCCTGACTTCTCATGGGGAAATAATCAGAATATGTGGCAACCTCAACAAGGATTTCAATAGTAGGAAAAGAAAATAGATTTGGAAGCTACTCTAACTCAGTTGGCTAACAATACAAGCAAGTTCATGACTTAGACAAACAAATTCATGACTAAACAAGGACCAATTTCCAAAACCAATCTGCCCAATTTAAGAATTTAGAAGCCCAAATTGCTCAGATGGTCAATATGTTGAATAGTGGCCAACAAGGTAATCTGCCTAGCAACATTGAAGTCAATCCAAGAGAAAAATGCAAGGCGATCACCTTGAGAAGTGGAAAAGAATTGGAGAGTCCATCAAGTGGTGAAAAAGCTAAGCTAGAAGATCAAGAGAAAGTGGAAGTTTTTCTTGAAACTCAATCACTACCTCCTCAATAGCCCACTATGAGCATTCTTTTTCCTCAATGCCTCAAGAATAATAAATTTGATAAACAATTTGCCAAATTTCTAGAGGTCTTCAAAAAGCTCCACATCAACATTTCTTTCCCTGATGCACTTGAATAGATGCTAAGCTATGTGAAGTTAATGAAAGACATCCACTCAAACAAGAGGAAGTTAGAGGAATATGAGACTATTGCCCTTACTAAAGAATGTAATGCCATCATCCAAAGGAAGTTACATCCAAATCTTAAAGATCCAAGTCCAATTGCTATTGGAAATTTTGTGTATGAGAAGGCATTGTGTGATCTTGGTGATGAATTTACTATGTTTTAATACCTAAATTCATAGGTTTTGGATTCTCAATTGACATGATTTTATTGGATTATAATAACAATTAATTAAATATTATACTTAATGGAGTTAGTGTTAAATTAAACCTCTTTACTTGGTTTGATTTTGATGATGAACATATTTAATTAGCGAAGTTTTGATGATGAGCAAAAGCACATGAGTCAAAGTCTGAGCTATTGATCAATATTCCCAAGTGTCCAGTAATGAACAATGGATCAGGGAATTAACATAAGTGGATAATATTGAATCAAACCTCCCAACTTGGCTTGATTTTAATGATGAATGTGGTAAACAGCCAAGTTTTGATGATGAGCAAAAATATATGAGTGAACAGTTAAGGTACTAATTGTTATGTTCCCAATTATGCAGTAATGGAAAATGCATATAAGATTGTATCAGAGACAAAATTCACAACATTATATTAACAGTGGAAGAAAATGTAAATGCTCAGAGAAAGAATGACACTGAAACTTTAAAGATTTCAGAAGCCACAAAATATAAAATCATGTACGTCTAAGCATTTTGGAGTGTCAAAGAACAATTTAATCATCTGATCTAAGTACTCAGGGCTACTCTTCAGTCGAAGGACATATTTGGTATCAGATACATTTCAAAGGCACTACGGACAAAATTTGAATTCCTGTAGAAGTATTTTATAGACAAAAACCAAATTCAAACAAACGTTTGCTTCAACCAAACTCAAACAATATCTTGTTTGGATGAAGAACAAAGTTTGGACAAAGGCTAAAAGATAAAACTAGATAGTAGAAGAAAAGTAAGACTTCAGACAAACTAATATCACCATGATTATTTTATTCTGAATGAAGTTGAACCAGTTTTCAGAAGAAGTTGGAATATAGTTGAACGTCCTTGCATTTCATGAAAACTTAGTTTGTTCAAAATTAACTTTGGACAAAGCAATAGCCCACAATAACATAGGACAAAGATGAAATTCCATCGCATGGATTTGTCTCTCACTCAGAGTCAATTTGTCCAAAATTAATTTTGAACAAACTAAAGTACTTCAGACAAATACTGGTTGAGACATTCAGACGAAGCCTCATATGATTAGAAGCCACTTACTTCGGACAAAGCTAGTTGTACCTTACGAACGAACTCTTGTATGAACAAAAGATACTTTAAACAAAGTGAATCATCTTAAGAGAGAAAGAATTTCAAATGAAGCATTCTCCTCTCTATTAGTAATTTCTTTTTCAGAAATTGTGTTCTTTTCATGAAACCTTTCTTCTTTCCTCAGAAGGAAAGAACTTAAAAGATCTTTTCAACAGTGTAGTAGGCTTTTCAGTTGATACAAATTAATTAGAAGACAACTTTTCTCAAAGGAAGATAATTAGAATGATCTTTAGCATTTAATGGAAGCCATCTATGACCAAAGGCTATAATTAAAAGATAGTATAAAGGTAGCGTAGAGACAAAGAAGAAAATGAGGAAAAGAGAAAAAGGAAAAAGAGTATAAATGAGCATTTTACTCTCAAGAAGAAAAAGCTTTTCCTCCAAGATATTCAATCTCCACTATGCTCAAAGATAATCTGCTTTCAAGCTTTATCATCATTATCTATTTGGAGTATTATTATCCAATGCTTTCCATTGAATACCCATTTCATCTGCTTTTCATTCATGAATAAATCTTCCTAGCAAAGAGGCAAATTATTTTACAACTCTCTTGCATGTTATCTACCTCAAAAAGTAGAGAAACTTGATGTGTATAAGTTCGTTGGTGATCCTGGAAACCAACCTTTGTATAGGTTTATTGGTGAGCTTGGAAACAAATAGTTGTATGAGTTTCTAGTGAGCTTGAAAAAACTAGTGTATGAGTTTGTTGGTAAGCTCATGGAAAACAAACCTATGTTATTGAAACCTAAGTGCAGTAAGGGAAGCTGACTCAGAGAGTAGAGTAGTTAGCAAGTTGGGCCGAACCACCATAAAAATCTTCAGTATTGTGTGCTGCTAGATTTGATTTCCATTCCTTTTTAGCACATTAATTTTATTTTGCCATAATTTTTATCAGCTCAATTCACCCTTCCCCTCTTGAGCTATCTATTGTATGAGACCAGCAAACAGCATATGCAATATTATATATACACAAGCTTATAAGGAAGAAAACATAAATGCTCAAATAAGAAAGAATGACATTGAAACTTTGAAGAATAGTATGTGAAACAACTTTCCAATTTGCCTCAAAGCACTACTAAAGTAATTTAGACAAGTGCCCAAACTTGGACAGAAACAAGGCTTCAAAATGGAGAAAATAATCTACATTTCAAACTCAAGCAAAAAGTCAGACTTCGATGAAGCAAGTTCGGACATCACATGACCAATCTCGAACATAGAATCAGTTTAGACATTGCTGAACAAGAAGCCAAGACATTGGACATAGTAAAGTTGTTCTCGAACATAGAATCCAGACTCAGACACTATTGAAGACTAAAGAGAGAAACTAAACATGTAAAGATGTTCAAGTACAAAAATCCTAAGTGCTAAATCCCGAACATCACTATTGTTGAAGAGGCATGTCTGAAATATTAACTTCGAACATAGCCAACTCAATTCTGGACATAGCCAGGATCAAGCCATGCAACCAAGTGCGACTCGTACTTACCCAAGTCCAAAAACTTAACTCTAGACATGGAAATTCATTTTTGGACATAGGTGAATGAATTTTGTTGCAAGTTGAATGCCAGTCCAAGTCTGAAATATTAACTTTGGACATGGCTATTCAATTTCGGACACAATAGTTTGCTTTCAAACATAGACTTCAAACATAAGAACCCATGAGAGAGCTTCCATGGGCAAAAAATCTTGCTAATTCACTCACATTTAATGAACATTGTCTTTTCTAATGGGAAGAATTTGAATCTAGTTATAAAAGGAGTAAAAGAGAGGTCGTTCCAAGAAGTTACACAAGTTAGAGGATTTGAAAAGCAAACAAAGAACATTTACTCTTAGACATTAAAGTTTTCTTCCAAACTCCCCTGTGCAAAAATATCAATCTACATTCAAAAAATATTCTTTGCAAGAGATTAAGAGAGATTATTACTCTATATTTATTGCAATACATTTACTTGTACTGCATTTAATTGTTTACAAATTTAGCTTTTGTAAGAGGCATTTATTATTGTAAGTCTTTTATTGATTAGAATAGCAAGCAAGGGGCTTATTGATCTTGCATAAGTTTGTTGGTGAGATTTGAAAACTAACGTGTATAAGTTGTTGTTCATCTTTGAAAACTAACGTGTATACATTGTTGGTGAGCTCTGAAAACCAACGGGTATAAGTTTCTTGGTGAGCTTTGGAAACCAACGTGTTGAACATACACTCTTATCTAGCTTGATTTAGATAATGAACATTTTTAACCAATCATGTTTTGATGATGAGCAAAAGACATGAGGGAAAAATTAAGGTACTAACAATTTATTCTCAAGTATTTGCAGAAATATTTTCAAACTAATTTATGAGAACAAATTGCATAAAGCTTAAAGGAAGAAATCAAGTAAATACCCAAGAGAACTAAGTATACAACTCAAAAATATACTTAAGAGAAGAGAATAGAAATTTAGAATCCTTAAGGGAACTTCGGAGTCAACTTCAGATTTACAATTTTATCCCTTCGGAGTTGCTCAATGTAACTCCCGAGGCGTTAAAATGTGGAAAGTGTGGTGATTTTTTTTAATTTCTAATAAAATAAATAAAATAAAATAATTATTAAATTATATGAAATATTTATGTTAACATATGGATCATGATGAGGATATTCCAAATTATCAATAGATGAAAATAAAGGAAAGATTGAGAAAAACCTAAAATTTTCTAAGTGTATTTTAAGAAAATGCTGAATTTGGAAAATGGATCATTTGTGTCTAATTTTTTGACCTAGATAATGGATGAATTATAAAACGTTTTCAACATAAAATTTGTAGATATTAAAATTATATTCATAACGAATCAAGAATCACATTATTTGGATATAAAATGAAAACGTTGTGGTTAATACACTGGAGCTACTCCAAATGCTGAAAAATGTTAAAAATAACATGATGGGCCATTTTAATTACATTTTTTGACATATTTGTGGGATGATTTGGAAACTATTTTTAGCATAAAAGTTTTATACCTTGAATTTTTATTTCCATTTCCTTACAAATCATGTTATTTGGATATCATATGAAAAAGATATGCTGAAATTATTGAGGCTGTGTCTGCTGAATAATTAAGGATAAGATTAAAGTGTAAAAATTAGAATTTTGTATACTAATTATGCAAAATAATTTTGAGGAATTAAATGTAATACCAATTGAGATAAATATATGTTTATAATATGAAATTTGCAAATGATTTTTTGATTTTTATGTGATATTGAGGTTTAATTATTAAGTGGGGTGTGTAATGGCCCATAAATTGATTAAGGCATGGTAATCATGATTAAATAACATTATTTCTATTTATTTGAGAAAATTAATTAATAATTTTAATGTCTTTATAGTGGGGGAGTTGATAGAATTAAATTTCCTAACTAATGGGGTTAATTATATTGATTAGGTGTACATGTGCATGGTGCACCATTAGAGCATTGAAAGCAAGAGCACATTAAGTGCTCCTTCATCCTTCTCCCATGCCCCCATTCATGACCCAAACAAGAGAGGAGCAAACCCACCCTTGCTAGCCTTCCAATGCCATCAATTTCCCATTGTTCCAACATCAAAAGTTGTTGGAAATTTTGCCAAGATAAGAGGAAACCCATCCATGTGCTGTTTGCATCTTGGGATGTAGTTGGAGAAGAAAGAGGTTGCTGTACATATGGGTTTGCTACTAATTGGAGTGTAAAATGGAGGAGAAAACTTGCTTCCATCAAGAAATTCAAGGTAAAATTTTTTTCCCATGTCCATTTCACGTTTTAACACATGCTAGGGTTTATGGGTAGATTGTGGGAGCCAATTAGGGCTAAAATTGCATGTTTATGTTTGGGGAATGATGGGGAAAATGGAATAAGGATGAAAGGAGGTTGGAATCTATCATTTTGGCATTATTGTGGCCACATACTGCTGTCCACAAAAGTGGACAGCGAGGTGTTGGGTGTGATGGATGGTTGGTGCATGATTTGGGGCTGCGTTAGTGTAGAGGACGTTAATTACTATGTATTTGATAAATTATTGATGATTATACTATGTTAATCATGTTAGGAATTAGTTAAGTGTTGCTGAAATTTTAATTTCAAATCATGCCCATAAGCTGTTTGTTAAAATGCTTAAGAGAGGGACTATTAGGCTTCAATCTGGGTTATACAATCTATTTAGATGGGAAGTTATTGTTAATTGCTGATTTGTGGGTGATGAAATGATGTAATTTATACTAAAAAGTAGCTAAATGTGGTTGAAATTTTGTTACTAAATCATGCCTATAAGTTATTTGATAAAATGCCTAAGTGAAGAGCTGTTTAGGTGTGCATTGATGAAGGGGTTGTTTTGGTGCTTATTATATTTATTAAAGGTGGAAACAACTAATGATGTTTGAAGATGATTAAATACCTTAAGTAAAGTATTTTAAGTGAAAAGATACTAAAATAGTGTTTTGAATAAGAATCCTCAAGATTGAGCCATATGGAGTTCCCACTTGAAATGAGTGATAATTTTGAATTAAAATAAGTGCTTGGGACATAAATTGAATAATGAGATTGTTGGATAAATTCACCTAGTTGATGAGATTTAGTTGGAATCCTTATTTGGACGTTTGTAATTTCAATTGTGTTATATGTATGTATGTAGGATCCATTGGACAATTGCTTGAGAGTCAAATGATCGAATTAGAGGTTGAGTTGTAGAGTTATGGAATCATTCTTCACTAAAGTTAGTTAGATCTCTCCTTGTTTGTGTTTGAATGTATGGTTTGATGGGATCATGAATATCCCAAACCTCTGGGCATCGCGTTTTCATGGATCTTTAGATTTTAATATGAATGCATGAATTTTTGGGATAGCGAATATTCCTTGAGCTTTCATTAACTAACATGCATTTTTGTTCAATTCTCTATTGGTGTGAAATGATGGGGATCAAGGACCTCCCCTATTAACATATGATTTAAAATTTTTATGTTTTATGACTATGTGAATTGTTAGGGATCAAAAGTATCCTGTGCCTTTAAATGGGCTGATGTTTAGGTGTATATGATTTTGTATAGTTATGACGATAGTGAATACCCTAGAGATTTAATGTTGATTTCATTATGAGTTGATGTAATGAAATTTGTGCATGTTATGCTATGGTTGTGACTATATAGTCAATTTATGAATTTAAGTTTCAAATTATTGAATTACTAACTTGCCTACTTATTGAGTTCACCCAGAACTCATGCCTTCTTATTATATTTTTTAATCAATAGGATAGGTAAAGAATCCCAATTGTGGATTGGGAATGATGATCTAGACTCAAAGACATTTTTATTATAATATGGTAAATTGGGATTGGAATCCCTTCATGTTATGTGATTGTATATAAGTGTATTTCATTCCAAATGTTGTAAATAAAATATCATGGTAGGTCATATTGAATTAACGATATTATTGTGAGTGGATCTTTGTGATTGCCATTGTGATCAGTTCTAGTCTTGGGATAGAGTTCAAGGTGTGGGTGTGAGTTATCGTTAATCTTAATTAACCTATGATTGTCATATTTGCCATTTTTTATATTAAATATCTGTATTCCAGGTGTAGGCCTTGATAATTCAGGGTAGACTTTGCTAGATGCGTGACATTATAGATGGTATCAGATCCTTTCTTGTGACTTTTCTATGTGGAAAGTACTCACCTGTGCAAAAGCACTAAGTCTAGATTCATGATGGCAATAGTTATGGCAAAGCACTAGGAAATGACATGCCAAGGGGATTTATTAGAAAAGGCCAGCTTGAGGGTAAATAGGAAGGCATGAGGAATGAATAGAGGGCATAAGAATAGTGCTATAGATATGATATGAATATGATGTAATGATGATGTGATATGTTATGATTATGCCTAGGTGGCATGAAATTTGATAGTGCTGTGATAGCACAAAATAGTAATTATTTACTGTGGGTAGAGTAGCACAGGGAAGCGTAGCAGTGCCCATAGGCGCATCTTATGGGCTTGTTATTATAATGTTTGTGAACATAAAAGTGAAGAGGATGAAACTGTGAAGTTTCATGGGTTGGCATTTGTGCCTTGATTTGTGATGTATTATGGCATCAATCTAGGATGTGTATCTGGGTGACTAGGTTGACTTGTATGTATGTTTTGTTGAGTTATTCAGAAATGAATAAATAGTGTAATCAGTTGTAGATTATAAATTTTAATTATTATGATATGAATATGATACGTGATATCCATGAGATACAGATAAGTTTAAAAAGATTTGAATGCCTAAGTGGCATAGATGCCCTGATGGCGTGGATGTAATGTGAATGGACACCCATGGGGTATAGATATGTATTGCTAGCATATGTAATTGATATTTGCATTTTGAGTATGGAAGTATACTTGACTGAATGTTGTTAATGATTGCTTATATATGTAATTTGATTGAAATGAATTATTATGTATATTTGAGCAATTCTATGTTTTGAATGAAATAATCGATTGTAATGCTGAAATGGCATTGATGTGATTGATATGTTGGGATAATGTTGTGTATTCTTTGTATTGATTTGATTGACTATTTGTTGATATGGCATTGCCTCGCCATGATTGATTATTGAAAAAGATGGTATGTTTATATATCTTTGCATAATTTTTCTTGTAAGCATATTGAATTGAAAGAATTGGTGTGTTTGCCATGATTGTGTTAATTGACATGGGCTTTGTTATGATTGAATTGAATTATTTTGATTGATGATATGATTGACGAGCTTGTGTATTCTTCGTATGATTGGCATTGAATTTGCTATTTGATTGAACCAATTAATTAATACAAAATTATGTAAGTTTGCTGGAAAGCTTGTAAACCAGTGAGTTGGTGGTAAGCTTGTGAAAACCACTAGTATTTCAATGAGTTGGTGGTAAGCTTGTGAAAAACCACTGATTTTTATGAGGGGATATGTGGGCAGCTGACATGGCCAGGCATTGCTTAATGATTGGCCTGGATGGCCTAATTGGTGTAGATAGTAATATGGAAGGTTCCTTGTAAGCATGCCTAGCCCTGGAAGGGATAAATTTGTGATGTTGGTGAGGTTCTTGGTAAGGATGCACTGGGCTTGGAATGTGTGAAAGTGTGTATCATGAGCATTGCATCGTAAGTGTTATCTTGATGTTGCTTTGGTTAATGCTAATGAATATATGTATATAATGTGATGGACATGTTATGAGCACATGGATGTGCCATGTATGTGATATAGTATGGATCATGTGTATGCACCAAGAGTTAGCTAGCTGCATGTATATTCATTGAGTACAACTGTGTGTATGACCCTGGTTTGGGTCAATTGCATCATTCAAGTATGACTGTATGCCATAGCAATCTCATGGATTGCCAGATTATTTGTGATTATATTATATTGATTTGAGTAACTTTGGTTTGAGCATCTTATATATGTTATTTTTATTATGGCTTAAATTGTATGATTAGTAAAAGCACCCGTGTGTACTGTATAATGAGTATACGGATCTGCAAAATGTAAATTAGTTATAATGGACTAGTGACATGTATATTTATTTGCCTATGTGTATTAGAGTGTGCAATGGAAGCGTGGCATGAATTAAATATGATATGATATTTTGGCATATGGACTTGTATTTAAAGTTTCGAGGATGAAACTTTGTAAGGGGGGGAGTTTGTAATGCCCGAGGCGTTAAAATGTGGAAAGTGTGGTAATTTTTTTTTAAATTTCTAATATAAAAAATAAAATAAAATAAAATAATTATTAAATTTTAATAAATATTGATTTTAACATATGGATCATGATGAGGAAAGCCCAAGTATATTAATAGATGTAAATAAAGGAAAGATTGAAAAAAACCCAAAATTTTATGTGTATTTTAAGAAAATGCTGAATTTGGAAAATGGATCCTTTGTGTCTAATTTTTTGACCTAGATAATGGATGAATTGTAACAAGTGTGAAAAATAAAAGTTGTACATCTTGAAATCATCTTTGTAAAAAATCATGAATCGCATTATTTGGACATAAAATGAAAAAGTTATGGTTAATACACTGGAACTACTCAAGATACTAAAAAATGTTAAAAATAACGTGATGGGCCACTTTAATTAAATTTTCTGACATATTTGTGGGATGATTAGGAAAACATTTTCAACATTAAAGTTGTATAACTTGAATTTTTCTTTCCAATTCCTTAAAAATCATATTTATTTGGATATCATATGAAAAAGATAAGCTAAAATTATTGAGGCTGTGTCTGATGGATAATTAAGGATGGGATTAAAGTGTATAAATTAGAATTTTGTGTATTAATTATCAAAAATATTTTTGAGGGATTAAATGTAAGATCGATTGAGATAAATATATGTTTATAATATGAAATTTACAAATTATTTTTTGATTTTTATGTGATATTGAGGTTTAATTATTGAGTGGGGTGCTTAATGGCCCATAAATTGATTAAGGCATGATAATCATGATTAAATGACATTATTTCAATTTATTTGAGAAAATTAATTAAGTAGTTTAATGTCTTTATAGTGGGGGAGTTAATAGAATTAAATTTCCTAATTAATGGGGTTAATTATATTGATTAGGAGTACATGTGCATGGTGCACCACCATTAGAGCACTGAAAGAAAGAGCACATTAAGTGCTCCTTCATCCTTCTCCCATGCCCCCATTCATGACCCAAATAAGAATGGAACGAACCCACCCTTGCTAGCCTTCCAACACCCTCAATTTTTGCCATCATATCCAACATCGAAAATTGTTGGAAATTTTGCCAAAACAAGAGGAAACCCATCCATGTGTTGGTTGCATCTTGGGACATAGTTGGAGAAGAAAGAGGCTACTGTAAACGTGGGTTTGTTGCTGATTGGAGTGGAAAATGGAGGAGAAAACTTGCTTCCATCAATAAATTCAAGGTAAATTTATTTCCCCATGTCCACTTCATGTTTTAACACATGCTAGGGTTTATGGGCAGATTGTGGGAGCCAATCAGGGTTGAAATTGCGTGTTTATGTTTGGGGAATGATGGGGGAAATGGAATAAGGATGAAAGGAGGTTGGAATCAATCATTTTGGCATGATTGTGGCCACATATTGCTGTCCGCAAAAGTGGACAGCAAGGTGTTGGGTGTGATGGATGGTTGGTGCGTGATTTGGGGCTGTGTTAGTGTAGAGGACGATAATTACTATGTATTTGATAAATTATTGATGTTTATACTATGTTAATCATGTTAGGAATTAGCTAAGTGTTGCTGAAATTTTAATTTCAAATCATGCCCATAGGCTGCTTGTTAAAATGCTTAATAGAGGGACTGTTGAGCATGAATCTGGGTTATACAATCTGTTTAGATGGGAAATTATTGTTAATTGATGATTTGTTGGTGATGAAATGATGTAATTTATACTAAAAGGTAGCTAAATGTTGCTAAAATTTTGTTACTAAATCATGCCTATAAGTTAGTTGATAAAATGCCTAAGTGAAGAGCTATTTAGGTGTGCATTGACGAAGGGGTTATTTTGGTGGTTATTATGTTTATTAAATGTGGAAACAACTTAAATGATGTTTGAAGATGATTAAATACCTTACGTAAAGTGTTTTAAGTAAAAAGATACTAAAATAGTGTTTTGAATAAGAATCCTAAAGATTGAGCCATATGGAGTTCCCACTTGAAATGAGTGATAATTCTGAATTAAAATAAGTGTTTGGGACATAAATTGAATAATGAGATTATTGAGTAAATTCACCTAGTTGATGAGATTAAGTTGGAATCCTTATTTGGACTCCACCTGAGATTATTTGTGCATGTTATGCTATGGTTGTGACTATGATAATCAATTTGTGAATTTAAGTTGTAAATTATTGGATCACTAACTTGCCTACTTATTGAGTTTGCCTGAAACTCATGCCTTCTTATTATTTTTTTTTAGCTAATAGGACATGTAAAGAATCCCAACTTTGGATTGGGACTGGTGATTCAGACTTGAAGACATTTTTATTATGATATCATAATGTGGGATTGGAATTCATTCATGTTATGTAATTGTATATAATTGTATTTCATTCTAAATGTTGTAAATAAAATATAATGGTAGGTCATAGTGAATTAACAGTATTACAGTGAGTGGATCTTTGTGATTGCCATCATGATCGATTCTGGTCTTGGGACAGAGCTGAGGGTATGGGTGTGAGTTATCGTTAATCTTAATTATCCTATGATTGTCATATTTACCATTTTTTATATTAAATGTCTGTATTCTAGGTGTAGTCCTTGATAATTCAGGGTAGACTTTGCTAAATTTTTAGTAGAAATTGTATAGAAATGGAGAATTGTTAGGAAAACATTAAAGTCCCCCATCGGCCTCGGTAGTGCACGGTGAAAATGCATAGGGTGGGGATGCGGGGCGTTACACTCATGCACTTTAGAGACAAAAGGATATCCCTTTGGAACCAAAATTTTAATAACTTCAGAATTAGCAAAGTTATTTTGGTGTTAGTTAAGTGCTTCACAACCATGAGCTCACGAGCTTCGGATTCAGTAAAACTATTTGAAGCCAACAAAAGTCCTTCGGAGTTAGTAGAGCTCTTTGGAACCACAAGTTTAATAACATTGGATTAAGCAGAATTGCTTCAAAGTCAAGTTAGATTCTTTGGAAGTCGATAAGTCTCTTTAGGATCATAGGACAAGCAAATAGGAGTCAACAGGCACTTCAGAGTCATTCCTTGTGTGACTGCTTTAGAGTCATAAGACGAACACTTTGGAGAATCTTCGGAATCAAGATGGATTGAATTTGACCCAAGTTACTGCATATGCATTGCTTCAGAAGCATCGAAACTTAGCATCAGAGCATCCAAAAGATTAGCAGCGTCATTTGTGCAAAAGGTATAAAAAATGCAGTTTTGGAGGATCCAATATTATAATATCAGAAACTCCAAAAACATGTAAATCGGCTCAACGGTTATAAATTCAAATGTTCTCTTCCATTAAATGTTCCTCAGCTACCATAACAAAAAGAGGTGATCCTCAATTCACCCTGCTCGCCTCCCTCTCTTGAGTCACCATCTGAATGGGACCAACAATTGGTATCATAGTAGCCTTCGCTTGTTATACCTTACACTTCCATTTATATAACTTATGAAGTGATCCCAATAGCCAGCTATTTCGACAACATTTCTGCTAAAGGTCAATCTACTTCCAGACCTCCACTATTTGATAGTACAAATTATACATACTGGAAGATAAGAATGAAAAACTTCTTAATTACCTCAGACTATGAGCTATGGAAAACCATCAAAGATGGAATGATTGTCCTAAACAGTGAAGATAAATACACCGCTGAGGACATTCTAGCAGCTAAAAAAGATGTTAAGGCAAAGAATTGCCTTTGCTGCGCCCTCACTTCCTCTGAATTTGATAAGATATCCTCTTATGATACAACAAAGGAAATCTAGGACAAGCTAAAGATTGCACTTGAAGGCACAAAACAAGTAAGAGAAACTAAGATAAATCTCTTCGTGTAGGAATAAGAAGCATTCAACATGAAGGAGACAAAGTCAATCTCAGACATGTTTGGGAGATTTCAAAAAATAAAAAATAGGCTAAAGAATTTAAGAGCAAAGTTTGCAGAGCCGAATATTGTAAAGAAAATTCTAAGATCCCTATCAAAGCAATGGATACCCAAAGTGACAGCAATCCAAGAAGCAAAGAATCTAGACACAATGAGCCTAGAAGAGCTCATGGGTTCTCTTATGGCTCATGAGGTATTAATGAAGCAGAAAAATATAGAAGAACATAAGGGTAAGAAAGCGATTGCTCTTAAAGCTGAGTCAGAGAATAATGAATCCCAAACTGACGCATCCATAAGTGGAGATGAAGACGAGGAGATGACAATGATTACAAGAAGATTCAAATCCATGCTAAAGAAGAAAATGTTTGAAAATAATTCAAGGAATAACTTTGGAAGAAAGGACAGAAAGAAAGATACACCCATGTGTTACAATTGTGGGAAACCTAGGCACATGAAATTTGACTATCTAGAACCAGACAAAAGATAAAATAATTAGCAAAAGAAGAGGTACAACTCATACTTTGACATAAAGAATAATAATAGCAACAAAAATAACAATAATAGAACAAGAAAAAAATTCTAAAAGAAAAAGAAGGCTCTAGTAGCATGGAAGATGCTAGAGAACATGAACTCCATATAGGAATTAACTCAAATTAGCATGTGAGAGTAAAGAGGAAGAAGAACATGAAGCTCAAATCAGCCAACTCTCTCCAAACAGAAATAGTCAATATGAACTCCATACAGGAACTAGCTTCATGGAAATCCATGAAGAGTAGGTAAATTCTGATTCTGAAACTCCAAATTATGAAGAAATGCTAGAAGAATTATATTCAGATTTTATGATTCTAAAAGAAAAGTATAAAGAGACTAAAAAGGAGCTTAAGAGAATTACAAATGATTTCTCCAAAATAAAGGAAGAAAACTCTAACATCAAGAGTAATCGTAACACCAATAGCATACTTGAGCAAGTAGTAGCTAAAAACAATGCTCTAAAAAAGACATTGACTTCTACCTTATTAAAAATGAAACCAAAGAAAGAGGTGGACAGCAGCAACATAGAAAATAAACCGATATGTCTACAAGAAAATTCGAGCCTAAACAGACTATGATTTGGGTTCTGAAAACAGTTGCAAATATACTGAAGGCAACCTAATTTTCTTTAGTCAAAGTAGTTATGCCCAAGAAATAGTGGGTACTTATCTGCAACTAACCCACCTAGACCCATTCCCAAATGGGTACCAAAAGTTAAGACTTAACTTTATCCATGTAGATGTGCTTAGGAGCCATAAAGAACAGCATGTGGTATATCGATAGTGGTTGCTCAAGGCACATGACAGGGAATAGGGAGCTATTAGTGGAGCTAAAAATGAAATTAAGTGAAACAGTAACCTTTGGCGATAATGGTAGAGTGGTTGGGATTGGTAAGGTTGGCCAACCACTATCTACTACAATTTCAGATGTACTTCTAGTAGAAGGATTGAAACACAATTTTCTTAGCGTAAGTCAGTTCTGTGACAAAGGCTACAAAGTTATGTTTGAATCTCAATTCTATTTTGTATTAGATAAGTCTCAATTAGTTATAGATCTCTGGTATTTGGTTAGTCTTTCTGATATTAAAGCTAAATGTATTGTTGTGAATGACAATGAACCTATGTTGTGGTACAAAAGGCTAGGACATGCTAACAAGAATCTGATTGAAAGATTATATAATGAGGATCATGTTGTTAGTTTACCAAAACTCAAATTTGACAATTAGTTATGTGATGCTTGCATGAAAGGTATGCAAGTAAAAGAATCATTTAAGTCAAACAAAGAAATATATATAACCAAACCTCTTCAATTGCTCCTCATGGATCTAGTTGGACCAACAAGAACTAGAAGCCTTGGAGGGAAACATTATGCATATGTTATTGTAGATGACTTTAGTAGATTTACTTGGGTAATGTTTCTAGCATCTAAAGATGAAGCTTTTTCATTTTTTGAAGCATTACCAAACATGTACAGAATGAACAAAGCTCTTATATTATTGCCATAAGAAGTAATCATGGTGGAGAGTTTGAAAACCATAGATTCACTGATTTCTATGAAAACAATGGAATTCTTCAAACTTTTTCTGCACCACGAAGACCCCAACAAAATGGAGTAGCAGAAAAGAGGAATAGATCCTTGCAAGAGATGGCAAGAATAATGTTGAGTGAATACAGTTTGCCATAATATTTTGGGACTAAAGTGATGAACACCGCATGCTATGTTATTAACAAAATATTTGCTAGACCTATACTCAACAAAACTCCATTTGTACTATACTATGGCAAGAAACCAAATATTTCTTATTTCCATACTTTTGGTTGTAAATGCTTCATTCTTAATAATGGCAAGGAAAAACTTGGAAAAATAGATAGTAAATCTGATCAAGGAATATTTCTTGGTTATTCCATTGTTAGCAAGGCATTTAGAATGTACAACCTAAGACTTAAGATTATAGAGGAATTTATCCATGTCAAATTTGATGAACATACTAACTCAATGAAAGGAACTAGTGATTTTGATGATGAAAAAAATAATCTTCTAACAAGTGTGGAGAAACTGAGGTTACAAGATAAACAAGTAGAAGCTCCACTATCATAGACTTCAATGGATGAAGCTGAACCATCCACAACATAGGTAAATGGGGAAGGTAACTCATCTCTCTCCAAAGATTGGAGGTTTATGCATGCTCATTCTGAAAACCAGATAATTGGTGATGTGTTCAATAAAGTTAGAACTATATCATCCTATTATTAGTATTATGTGTATGATTTTGATCACAACAAAACTTATTTTAGACTTGATATATGCTAATGATGTTGTTAGTTTATGAAGCTTGAAATGTAGTCAAGAACTT
>JAYJMB010080462.1:1938-12652 GCA_036873735.1 Pouteria campechiana
GCATAATTTCTTGTTGCATGCATCATCCACCTTGAATTGAATTGGGTTGATTAATGACCATCTGCTCCTTACTGTGGGCCTTCAGCTTTGGTCAATTTGGATGGAAACTGTCCATGGAGTCGTAGTCGGGCATTTCTCTTTCTCAATTTGGATTTTTAGTGATAATGTTTATTCTATTGCCTATCGCTTTTGTTTTCTTCACAGGATCATTTGCTCCAACCAGCATTTCTTTTTTATTACCTAACCTACATCGCAATTATGCTCAATAAACCTTCATTAGATAAGCCAGTGGATGGATGAAATTGAATGTTAAAAACCGGTAGGATGACTTCATAAAAAATAATGTTCTGTACAAGAGCACAATGTTGTTGGGATTCTAGATATAATATGAAAGATTTCGATTAGATTTTAACTTGTATGTTCTTCTAGACTTGAATTTTTGGATCACTGATCAAGGCCTTAATAGATATGTAGGCTGTCCAACCATGTAAGAGATGATTCTTTACTTACTAAAATTTCTAGACTTTTGATAGTGGAAACATACTATTTAAATTTGTGTTTATTGTTTAGAGTTAAAAAAAAAAAACTAGTTGAAGTTTGCAATCACAATAAATTAATATTTCTAGATCTTATTAATTTTATTTCTAACACTTGTCATGATCACGTAGCAATTAGCAACAGGATCCTCTAGCATTGAAGGGCTGTTTGTTTGACTAAAGTTGACATATTCTATATTTGTTAGCCTGCAAGTGGTCAGTCTAGGTAAGCCCCATTAAATGACATTAAAAAGGATGCCAAATCATGCAAAGACGCCTTTTGTACAACTGCCCATGGTTTATTTAGGTGGCGTTTTCTTGCTGATTTTTTATGAAGAAAGCAGTTGACTGCCCGGCCCAATCAGTTCAGGTCACCCACTTCGTTGGCACAGGTTCAACTAGGTGGTCCAAACAGTCGCTTTCACAAATGTGTGATGTATGCATGTGATGCCAGATGTTCCACCGAAAAATTGTGTGTCTGTGTGCGTGACACACACACACACACACACTGGCAAACATCAACTTAAATTAATTAGTAATCCATAGAACTTGTTGTTGCTCAGTGGAAATCCCAAAATTCGATTGGCTGGATCATGCCAACTAGCCACAATATTTTTCTGCTTTCACCATTTCAGAAATTATGGCCAATATCCATAAGGGATTTTGATTCCCCGATCGATATTCTGTGATTCCAAGAGTACTTAATGTTGGTAGCTTATGCAAATCAATCCCAATAGTAGACTCCTAATTTCTCCTTGGCATCCATATTGCACACACTCAAAATCGTGCTAAAAATTAAGATGATTGAAAGTATCTAAATAAACATATTAGAACAAGAATGTATATTTAATTACGGTCTATTTGAATAAAAGAGAATGTATGAGAAAAATATAGTAAAAATGACTTTTACTAAAAATTAAGAAGAAATTATTTAAAATATCAATAATTATAAATATAAATAAAATTTTAAGCTAGTGAAGATTTCACATTATTTTAAAAAAGAATATTAAAACTAATATATTTTTAGTACACTCTCTTTCTAATGAGGACTAATTGGCCCTTTAAATGAAAACATTGGTTTGGTATAATGACAAGAAAGGATTAGACTCCAATCCATTAATACCCATTCTACTCGATCTTTCATCTCTACATTAACTTATCTCAATCACATCGGCATCATCCCTAACATCTCTATTTTATGATTCTCTTATGCCTTCTTCGAAGTTAAGGAGTTGGCTTCGAAGATTTCGTTGTGGCCAAGCACTCCTCGCTCACAGATCTGAGCAACAATGGTTAAGCATCGATGCAAAGCTTATTGCACGATCATGCTTTCTCATAAACCATGCATAAGCCTAGGTACACCGAACACGAAGAATTTGATGCTTCGAATCTCTAAATACTAGCCTCGCCCCCCCTAAATCCTAGAATTGAGTCCTGATTCTCGTGAAGTCTCGTGGATGTGACTGCATTCTGGAAACTGCAAAGCATCCATTCTCGTTTGTAAGTCGTTAATGTTGGGTTGAAAAAGGTAAACCCATACAAAATCGACCCAGATGGATACGAGAAATCTTCCCGTACGCTCCAGATCCTTAATTTAATGCCTCTTTCCCCTGTGTAAAGAAGGCATGGTGTGACTGCCCGTGCAAAGTGCCCTTTTGGTTTGTATGCTCCAGATTGACACATGCGGTCCATTTATCAGATCGATGTTTGTCCCGTCCCGCCAATGGTCTGAAAATAGCCACAATCTAAGAACCAGATTGTTGCCAGAATCATTCAGAAAAGAAAAGGAAAATTCAATTTTTCCTAGGCTAATCTCACCAAGAATTACCTTAGCAATCTGCTTTTTTACTCTTTTATTTTTTATTTATTCAAACTTCATTCACGATTTGGTTAACATTATCCCTTATTTATTAAGAGTATCATTTTTAATTTTCATACAACCCATCAGGCTGCCCTCTTAGAGCAAGGAATAAAGAGAGATGAAAAGTTAGGAAGCATCTCCCTATGTGGAAAACATTGTGTCATGCATGCGCAGAATGCAAAGTAAAAAAACGTTTTGATTTGCCTTGTGACAGATGAGCAACCCCTTTTCAACCCTCTTCATCGGCAGAAAATCATCTAGAGATACCACTAGGCTGTAGCTTTTTTATTATGCTTTAATCTGATTCTATGTTCTTGCGACCATCATTTCAGAGGGCAAAGAAACGATTTGCCTTGTTCAGGAGCCTTGATCGTCTAAGGTGAAAGGACAATCAAAGCCTCTTGCATGAAAGGCATTTTGCCAACAATGGTATCGAGAATCACTCATATTTTTGGTAGTTTTGATTGTTATATAGTTGGCATCTCACTTGTAAGAAAAGACATTTTCACCCAAAGACAACTTGTGAAACAATGCCACAGTGAAAGAAAATGACATCAATGAAGTAAAAAATAAAGACAATAGGTAAATTTTTTTTATAACAAAAATATATTTGATGATGAAAAATGTAAATAATAATTCAAATTGGACATCTCAAAGATTAGAATCAACATAAGGTTGTACTTTTTTGTGATTATGAAGAGTTTTTAGACTGGAAGGTGGATAGAAGAGGTCCTATCTTAGCCAAGAATTGAACGAAGATACAGGGAGGGAAGAGGTAATAAAGATGTTCATGAAAAGGATGTCTTTGGAGAAAAAACAACTTTTTTATCTAACAAAGAAAACTTCATTTTCACCCAAAAAGCTTTTTCTTCTGATAAAGAAAACTTCTTTTAGACGAAATGCCAAGGTGGTTTTATCTTTCAAAACTATTTGGTTAGGTGGAAAGGAAATAGAAAAGAAAAATATCAATAGTACATGAAATAATATCAACTATATATAAAGTAAATCAATATAAAATAGATTGATTAAAAAATAGATTGGGAGAATAGTCAGGAATAATTAAAAATTAATTTTCTTTTCTTTCCCTTTCTTTTCCAACATCAAAGTTTATATTATCTTTTCTTTCCTTTCTTGAGTTGCACTTAGGGTACCCTTGTAACATTTAATATTAATGGTATAGTACGCAATTCAAGAAAATATTAAGAGCATGCACACAAATTGCCCTTCAAAGTTTGCCCCGCACAAGTCTTTTCTCTATTTAATTTAGTAAGCATCATGTAAAATTATTGACATCGCTAGGCTAGCTCAAACCTTGATTAAACTACATTGGGGTAGCTCAAATTCATATACTTCTTTTTAGTTCTTCTCCACGTTTTCCATAACAGTATATGGGCCCAACTAGCCATCATACTCTTAAACTAAGCTTAATGCAAATAGCCAATTGGAGGTTACGCCGCCTCATGAAGACCCCAAGAGTCAAGACTTCCACTATAGGACTCCATCATGAACCATAAAATGTGCAGTCCACAACCAAATTCCTGTACCCACAATTGGGGTCCATGGTTTAGTGATCCAAACATTTCAGTACCTCAAATTACTCCTCCCATAAATAAATCAATCTTGCAACTTCTCTTCCACCAGAAGATATTATCCTTTCAATTTGATGCATGTATGTACAACAACAGAGATGGAAGACAAATTCAGAAAGTTCCAGGGTATTGTTACATGATATTTCTACGTGATCTTCACTTAAACCTAAGCGTTGTTGGTTAGTTTTTGATTCGTGCTTGATAAAAAAAACGTGGTTAAAAAATAAATAAGTGTCTATTTGGATAGAGTTTATTAGAAAAATCATGTATCAAAAAGAAAATATATTAGAAAGTATAATAGGAGATGGCATCAATAACGTAGACTTTTTATTAAAAATGTACCAAGAAATTATTAAAAATATAAATAAAAATATAAAATAAAAATAAAATTATAATGATAATTAAAATATAATATCAGTCTTAAGAACTAAAATCTTAAAGCACTATTCTCTACTTTAGAAGGAGGCTTTTATAGTGTCAGGCGTACTTTGAATTTTAGAGAGCAATGCTAACCTGGTAAGACATAAGCATATTTAATTTTAATTAATTGGTAGAATCTTTTTTTCCTTGTTCCTTTGAGAATGTGCAACCTCCTCTAAAAACTAAGGTTAGAAAATAGGAAGATAGGAATATTCTCATCTAAAACCCCTTTTTTTAACATATTTGTTTTTTAATCCTCCATCCACCATGAGGCCCATCACATAAAATATGTTGGCCACTGAAAAGGACACTCACATAGCGCTGAAACCTGGGGGGGGCTGACATTTTATGGTCCCATACATTGTATGTACTCCAAGTGGGAATTTGTATATATATTCTTTCTAAAAATACGTTGTCCTTTCTTTTCATTAAAAACTTCAAAACACAAAAGGACTCAAAATTGACAAGACTTAGATTAAATGGATCCGCGGGAGTGTGATTTAAACAAACATGGGATTACAACTACAAGATTAGATTTATAAGCGGCAATCTAACCAATTCATTCATATCTAAAACTTGTAATATCTTATAAAGAGTAATTCTCCAGTGAAATCAGGTTTCTCCATAAAACCCCTCAAGTTTTCATACACCACAATACATGTATCAAATCCAAGCTCAACATCATACTTACTACTATTATTTATTTGAAAATTATAATTTATTTTAATAAAAAAATGTGGGTAGGCCAAAACAGTGATTTAAAACAATAATATTAGGATTTTACCTTTGTTCATTGGAAAATTATCCTTTTTATCGAATATTTTTATTATCAAAAGTAAGCAACTTATATGACTAATCATTAAAAGGTACAAGTTCAGCAAACCCTAGTTAGGATTTCAAAGTAGGCCCTTACATAAAATTCTCCTCTGTCAATTATTTTTTCGCATGTCAGACTGTTTCTTTCATTCTCCTCCTGCGCGTTTCTGCCATCCATGAGCATGAGCTGCGCCAGCTAAAATGATCCCATGCCCTCCCAAAATCAGGTCATGTAAATAGATAAATGGTCCGCGGCAGCCTAGGAATCCATGTGCCCCCATTCTGATTTCTGAAAATTTTTTAGAGAAATAAAAGATGTGGACCCCACATGCTGTTCGCTTCAGCTTTTGGCCGGCTCCAACCACCGTTTTCATGCTGACTCGTGTCACATGTCATCTTAATTAGATGGTATAATTATTTTATTCTTATTCTTAAAAATTATACAAATTAAATATTTGGGTTGTGTGGGAATTTTTATATTTTATTCTTTTTTTTATTAAAGATAAATATTGTCATATGGGATGGGGTAAACTTAAATGCCCAGGTGGCATCCACCACAGCCGAACCGGCCGCCCGCTCCGACATGTGCGCGCGAGGAGCACAAGAGCTCAGCTTCCTGACACGTGTCCGCCTCCACCGTTGCCACGCATGAGTCCAAGACCCGTCGCTCAAGGCGTCCTCAGTGGTGGGGCCACTCCCAAGTCAATCCCGCGAAAGATTCCCGACAGGACAATCCAAGAGATTCGGCCTTTTCCCGGTCAATACGGTGACAGACCCCGTTAACCATCGAACACCTTCCTCTTTCGTCGCGCGCGTGTCGCTTCCCTTTCACCCTTCCTTTTATTACCACTCGAGGCGGGGAGTGCGCTCATTTATTGGTGCTCTTGCCGCGTTGGAGGCGGATATCGAGCGGGCGAGCTCGTTGCCCGTTTCCGTTCCGTTACGGGCAGGCATGGAAGCGGTGGCGGCGGCATCGGCTCCTCCACCTCACGTGTTGGTTGTGGATGACTGCTCGATTGACCGGAAGATAGTTGAGAAGCTTCTCCTCAAGAACGGCATGTTCAAAGGTGAGTCAGCAACGGTAATTTGGAAAACGACATTTTTAGTTCGAGATTGCTTTCAACTTTTGATAGGAGGAGCAGCTGCAGCAGCAGCACCATGGGTTTGCTAGAGTGGAGATTTACTGGCACTTGAAGCCTTGAACGGCTCAATAGAATCCGAGTTTTTATTGGCTAAATTGCCCATTTGTGGTGCAAATGCCTTACACTTGGTGCAAGTAGCATCACCCATGTTATTCGTTTGTTTTTTTTTTTTTTTTTTTGGGGTTTCATTGATTTTTCTTTTATTCGGAATAATTGTAATTTTTTTCTTTTTCTTTTTTCTGGGGTTTGATGATATTGATTTTCCTTTTATTTTGCATATTTGTATCAAGGTAAGGAAACTTTTTTTTTTTTATCAAAATCTTATCCCATTAAATCAAGATAGTTCATGAATAGGTGGACGACCCTGGTGAAATGGACGTTTAGGGAGCACAGTAAGATAATCAGCCTTTAATTTATGACAAAGTCATTGAAGCACTCTGCAATCTGCATAGGCTTGATCTGTTGTACGTGTGGAGTTTGGCATATGTTGTTCGCCTCTAATGAATGGCCTGCAAATGCAGATGGCCAGGAAAAGCTGGTTTTGAGTACTTCCAGGTTACGGGGCTCTTGGCTTTGTATGGGAATCCAGGCCTCTGGGCTATTGTGCTAGCATGAATGGAACATGCCTCAACAACCTTCCTGATAAATTCCCATCTGACAGAAAATGTCCCCACATTAACTGGTTACGGTGTCAGGATTTTTGGACCATTCTTCATCTACTATGGGATAAAGCAGATCAATGATTTCAGACCTTGAATGAGCCCAATGCAATCCCATTTTCTTGTAGTATGTTGTGATTTATTAGAGATTGCAAGTCCAAAGGTGAAGTAAACAGAATTCAGGATTGTCGATGGCTTGCACTCTGCTCTTTGTATTTTTGAGTGTTTTTGGGCATATATATTACTCAAAATTAGAAATGTAGAATGCATTTGGTTGCCATATATCATTAAATTTGATGATATTCTAGCCAATATCTCAATAAGTATACTTGTAGTATCGTCATATTTGATTCCACTTGCAGGCACCTTGGGTTGGCAAATGGGGGTAACTAAATTGTAATTTGGCTCTTATAATTAAAGAAACACTGCACCAAATTGCAAATATCGAACCATAAAGTTATATGAAGGAAAACACAACTGAAATTTGTGGCACCTCATTATCGACACCAGTTAGTAATGGTGTGCACTACACAAGGATGCCAATTAATGCAAAAGATCCAAGTTCTTGTGCATCTTGTACATGTCGACACAAAATGAAGATAGTTCTAGACTTCTCATGCTGGTCATCACATTTTAGTAGATTCTTCTGTTGAAGACTCCACAAAACCAGCATAAAGTTTCTTCCAACATCTTTGTCTAGAAAGATGAGAGAAGTACGCAGTTGCTGAACTACAGGAAAAATAACAAACAGACCAGGGAAAGAAAGAGCTGCACAAACATGCAGCAGTTCTGTGCTTTTGAGACCAAAAGGGAAAAAGAAGACACCGATGATCATCTTCCCTTCTCTCTTTGTTGTTGGGAATGACAATCATCATTTTCAATCCTTGTTTAAATCCAAGCATAAGGAAAAATTCTCTCCCTTTGGTTGTTCATGTAGCTGGTCAGCCCGAGTGGATTGTGCTTCTTGATCAATCAGACAATTAGGACTTAAATAATTCTTGTTCAAGAGGAAATGGTCTGGTTGACACATGGCAGCATTTCTATTGGCATTTGAATTCTCTACTCACCTTAGAATTTCCACATTCTCCAAGGTACATTATAGAAATTGCTTTCTGCAAAGAGTGAAAGGTATAAAAGGGACCTCCCAATTGTATCAAAGAAGGTTCTAGGTTTGTCATGCTAGAGATCTTCGAAATTCTAAGAGGACAGAGATCATGGAAGAAGACACTTATTAGGAATGAAAGTTCTCAAGAGCACGACCACACACGACTATCTCCTACCACAAGGAACTTAAACATTGTTGGCTGCACTGTTCAATACATATTGCATACCAAAAAATGAGTAAATTTAATTTTGGTTAAAAGTAATTATGCCTTAATGTCCCTTCATGAAAATATGATGTATTAACAGTTGTCATATCCAATAAGAAAAAGATTGATTGATAACATTATTAATTAAATTGAACTTTATTAGAGAGATCGCTAGGAGTCTCTATCACTTAAAACTAAAATTTATTCTTTGGTGTATCAAACTTGGCCGTATAATTCTGTCATTGAAGTGCAAGTTTCTAATAGATTGCAAACTTGCTTGATTTGATTGCAGTTACAACAGTTGGTGGTGGAAAGAAGGCTATGGAGGTACTTGGCCTGAATGAAGAGAAGGATGAGTCTCCTAGTGTTATTGTAAGCTGTGTTGCTTTCCCCTTTTTTCCTCCAAATTCCATTTATTTTGATCTATATAGCTGGTAGTGGTCCACAGGATTAAATGCACAAATGACATGAAAAAATAGAACCAGAAATTACTGTCCCAGTATCTAATTCCCATTTTTTTGTTAAAGAATGGGGCTGAAGGGTATTCTTTTTGTGGTGGTTACTCTTTTTATGAATATGACTATTAAAGACGGTTGTTTCTTTGCAGGAGTATAAAATTGACATGATCCTTACTGACTATTGTATGCCTGAAATGAATGGGTATGAGCTTCTTAAGGCTGTCAAGGTATGAACATCTTGTGCTCCCTCCCTCCCTCCCTCCCTTTCAGACTCACGCATGTTTGAAACGCAAGAAAAATGCAAATATTTTAGGATCTTAAGAAAGAGATAGAATAAAAAACGGTTGGTTTTTTGCCTTCTTCAAAAGCATCTTGGGAAAGATAGAAGCGTTTCAAAGAGGACCACCTTTTCTGTTGCATTTCCTTCCCCTGCTTGAAAAAGGAAAGAAAGAAAGAGATGTATTGTTATTAACCACCTCAATAAAATAAGATCTATGCATCCCATGCTAAACTGCATTCGACGTGCATCTCATGTCTTGACTTGTTTATTTGTATTAAATATCAGGAAAGCAACTGCCTCAGCTCTATTCCAGTTGTCATAATGTCATCTGAAAACAAGCCACAGAGAATTACCAGGTACTACTATCATGAAATTTGCATCTACCAAGTTTGCGTTTGATGTTGTCTACTAAAGGATACTAGAAGTACAGAAAAAATGATAGAGAGAATAGAAAAACCTAGAACAGAAAAAATTAAGATCTCGTCGGCCAAGCCATTGGCCGAGCATGGACCAATCTCATAGCCCTTTTTGTGATCATCTGCTGCTGCTGCTGCTGCTGCAACTCCAAGGCCATCCAGGGTTGCCTGTCACACTGGTACCAAGGATTATGGATTAATAAAAGCCCTCTCAGGAATCCTTTTGAGGGTCTTCTGATTTGTTATTTAGAGCTCATATTTCATGATCCAGGCCACTGACAAGATGGCCCACTTGTCTTGAAAATTGAATATCCGTCATTGATATCCCTAGAAGCCTTAGATTCTGAAGACTTTCTATCATTTTAGGCCACTGATTAACCCAACAGGATGTCTTTATTTTGGGGGATTTTTAAATGGTCTCAAGTAAATAAATGATGTGGCCAATGATCTTGCACAAGTCTACAACCAAAATGTAATCGTAATTGCATTCCTACTGCCAACACAGGTGCCTTGACATCGGCGCAGAGGATTTCATACAGAAGCCACTCCGTGTGAGTGACTTGCAGAGGCTAAAGAGCTACGCTGGATCAATATCACCAGCATCCAAAACAGGCACGAAAAGAAAGGTGCCACATGATATGGCACCAGAAAGCAATGGGTCAGAAAGGCGGCCCCGCCTTGCTGGGGTTGCAGTAGCATGATCAAAATCTAAACTACAGTTTTCTAAGCAATGGGAGTGCCCACCACTAATCCTGTATTATGCTAAGATTTGGGTAGGATTTTGTACATGGAAAGTTGGGACTTGTTCTTCATGTTGTCCTCTTCTTTTTTGTTTTTCCTCTTCTTTTTCTTCTTTCTAATCTTCCTCTCTTTGTTTCTCCTGTTCGGCTTGTTGTTAATGCTGTTTCTGATGGTGGGGATTTTTGTGGCTCTATAATTGTATTGGGCCCCTGAGGTTGGCCCTATGAAATAATGTGGACCTGTTGATGATTATGAGGAAGAAGCTTCTGATTGAAAGTTACGAAGACTGACAGATATGTTTGAGATCATTACTGCTGTCGTGGCCAGTAAGTGATAGCCGATTGGCAGACAGTAGCCTTTCGACTGGAGTTGGTCCATTGAATCTGGAAAATTCTAGTGACTTCCTATGTGCAGACTAAGACCAAATGGCTACCTGCATCGTTTGATGTTTTTTAGGCAATGACCGGCTCTGAAGATGGATCATTG
>JAYJMB010080473.1:0-21994 GCA_036873735.1 Pouteria campechiana
TTATTATTATTATTATTATTATTATTATTATTATTTGCATAATTTAAATAAAAAACAAACTAGTGATATTTTATTTTAAATTATATTAAATGAAAACATAAATTAATTTACATTAAAATAATAAATCAATTTTAAAATGCATTTCGGAGGATTAAAATGGGTAAAAGGCGCGCCATCTCCAGCGTATCGCAATCCATCGGTATGTAATTCGACAATTGAAGCCTGATCGAAGTGGGAAGCCTCGCTCGTCGCTCCCCTTTCCTGCCTATTTAGTTTCCCACTCATCCCAGATTCAACAGCTTTCATTCCAAACCCTACTAGTGCCTTCCAAAATCCATCTCAATCGAAATTTCAGCTCAATCACCTGGTTTTCGACATTCATCTTCATCCCTGATCTCGATCATCCCTTCTCTTCTTCAACTCGTTCGTCTGGTTTTCAACGTTCTTCTTCATCTCTGGTATCTATCATCCCTTCCCTTCTTCGACTCTAGGATTCATCTAATTTTCGACATTCATCCTCATCCCTGATCTCGATCATCCCTTCTCTTCTTCAACTTACTGATCTGGTTTTCAACGTTATTTTTCATCACTATTCTCCATCATCCCTTCCCTTCATCATCTAGTATTCATCTGATTTTGAACGTTCGTTCTATCCACCCAATGAGACGATGAAAAGTCACCTTCTCTTTTTTTGCTGCCTCCTCTTTAGTTGATAACCCACCAAATAAGCACACATATACAGCAGAACGAGCATATAACACGACAAAATGATGAGATGAACTATAATAGATATGGAGCTCAATAAGAACCTGGCAACTGCATTACCTTAACCTACACGAAGAAGACTACAAAATGCGTTGAAATGTTGCAAAACTAAGACGGCTCGCAAAAAAACAAAGTATTGTTGTATCACAAACAACAAACGGCAGTTGCTTGGAAATGACAGCACCATGAGGGCAGCATCAACATCTTCAATGAAGCTCTTGGATGTGTTAGCAGCTCCCAGCTGATGTTCTTCCGCTTCAATAGCATTCTTAGGCCATGGGGCTATCCTTGATGTTGCTTTCTTCAGACTCTCTGATCTCGACTTCTTTGAAGCTGTACAGCTAATAATCTGATTTCCAGTCTGCTCCATCAGTACCACCCTTAATCTACAAAACCAGAGCATTAGGAAACAAAAAGCAATCCTCCAATATTTTTCTTAACAATTGCTTTCATGGACTAAAAAAAAAGTCAAGTAATTAATAAACGTCATTTATGTGCCCCCTTTAAAAGGATAAATAAAAAAGAAAAAAGATCATTTTCATTAGGTAAGTTAATAAACGACAGGAGAAAATGATGGCCTCAACATATTTAAAATATTGCAACCTTCTCAACATCCACACCAAGTCTATAAATGAGCAAAGCTAAGTGTTGTGAGAGACTAGGCTTAACTTGTGAACATGTTCAAACTTGAAAGTTTTGAGTGAAATCTATTTGTTAAAGGTTTAACTTGTAATGCAACTATTTTATGCCTAAAATCGATTGCAAGCTTAAGCTAATTGAAGTGGGGATTACTTGTCTTCTTTGCACATTTATTAATGACTGTTCAACTTATTACCAGTACAACATGAACAGATACGCTTATTCAGCAAATCCTCTCTTTCTTCCTCACCACAGAAGTGGTCGGAACCTGCATTCTTTCCAACAGATGGGAAGGCGTGTGGATTTCCATGGTTGATCTATACTTCGATGAAGAGCATTTTCCCCAGAGCAGTGATGAAGAGGCAAGGCAACAGTAGAAGAAGATAATTGAATTCTCGAAGTTCATTGATCAAGTCCAAATCAACCGAGATGGATCCAATCTCCAAAAATTCCATCTCCGGCTCAACATTTGACGTTGGGAACCCTACATACAAAGATGGATTTGTTACAAAGTTCATCATTTTGTCAAAGAAATCGACTTCTACTTTTGTGAATTTATTAGGATGTATAGTATCACCTCCCTTGTCATCTCTTTTACTACGGGTCATTGACTAATTTAAGATTGGATTTGAAAGATAGTTATCTGAATCGTTCATAATTTTGCTGAGATGAAAATTTTCGTTAAGCTGAAAAAGAGAAAGTTTTGCTAATTATTGTACATTTAAAATAAAAAATAATATATCATGAAATAATTAAAATTAGTTACCCAAAATAATTTTAACAAGAAAGACACCATCCTTTTTTTATATTTAAAACATTTATATTCATAACTTACAAAAAAATAAATGCATGCGTTAAAAGCTAACTCTATAATTAATTATATGACAAGTGTACACATAATTAATTAATTATTATTTCTATTAAATAATATGTAAAATAATTAAAAGTAAATACTTTTTAAAAAATCAAATTTCTTATATTTTAAAAGCTGTTTAAATATAAAAAGCTCAATCTATAACTTATTTTAATTTATATAATGGAAAATTTATAAATAAAATATTAATAAATGATGATAAATCATAATTATTAATAAACTACATGCGTTTGTTCCAAAAAAATAAAAAAAAGCGAAAAACGTAACCTATTGCTATTGATTGGGAGCCTAAATGAGTGAAAATTGGAGTAGATGTTGAAGAAAATGCACAAGCTTGGTTTTAAGACTTAGACGAAAGGATTTGCTATAGTTGTCCACCACCCATCTGGTTTTTGAACCTCGATTTCACCAACAATCCAACAAAAGGGTGGATTTTAAAGGAAAAAATTGGGAAAACAACTCGTTATAGCTTGCTATTGAAGGAAGAAAAGGATGTAATGGGTTTTTATATAGATTTCAAGCTCCAAAATGTGTGTAAATCCGTCTAAAAATGCATTTCAAAGCTTACATTCATGATTTCAAAGTTGAAAATTCAATTCAAACTAAAAAATCGTTGAAGAGGATGTAGACAGTGTAATTGTAGTGTCGGATCTTCAAATTGATCTCCCAAAGGTTTTTTTAAAAAAAAAATCATCACAAAATTGGGTTTTGGGGAGGCTAAGATGCATTTCAAACAATTTTAAGGGATACCTTAGGATTTTTTAGTTTTTATTTCAAATTTCTTATTGAAATTTTTTGCGATAAACTCCTAAGGCAAAAAATGCCTCTAGTTTTGAGATTTTGGAAAAATTTTCAAAAAATTTTCCTATAAAATTTTCCTAACCTCAGAATTTTCCACTATTCAAAGGTGAGAAGATTTGGCCAGATAGCTAAAAATAAAAAAATCTTGGTGAGATTTCATTAAAAAATTTTGAAATTGCAATCATTGATCCGAAACTTAATCGATAGTTATCTGAACTTTCCTTCTTCTTACTCGCTTCGATAGTTATTTGAACTTTCCTACTTACATCAAGTTTCCAAATCTAGAAATTCTCATGTCGATTCATTTGGTAATCCTCAAAAACAGTATCCATTGAATTCTATTTTGTTGTCCCAAGCTTAATACCTTGAATATTGCATCTTGCATTCTCTCACACACTAAGATTTAGATATATCAAGCTTTTCCCTTGAGATTGTGAGGCTATCAAGAAATCCATTATATGAAACTAAGATAGTCGACATCTCTGCTCCCGAACTAAAGAGCTTAACGATAGAATATTGTGTGCGGCATTATAAACATCTGAAGATTTTGATGCTAAGCCTATCATGTTTGGTGTACGACGATGGCATAATTAATGAAATCAACATTAGAAACATTCAAAATCTGAATCTTCCTACTTGCATCAACTTTCCAAATCTAGGAATTCTCATGTCAACTCATTCGATAATCCTCAAAACCTGTATCAATTGACTTCTGCTATGTTGTCCCAAGCTTAAGACCCTGGATATTGCATCTTGTATTCTCCTAGATGCTGAGATTTAAATATATCAAGCTTTTCCCTTGAGATTGTGTGGCTATCAGGAAATCAATTATATGAAACTAAGATAGTCAGCATCTTTGCTCCTGAACTGAAGAGCTTGACGATAGAACATTATATGTGACACTGTGATAATTTGAAGATTTTGATGCTTAACCTATTATATCTGGTGTACAACAATGGCATATTTAAAGAAATCAGCATTGAAAATATTCAAATTTGTCACATGTAATGGTCGATTTGTATTTCTTTCCAACCTTACTTGATGATGTCCTGTAACCCGCCTTGAATTTCTTAAGGCAGTTGAGCATGACAAGGCGCTTAGGCTATATGTCTCTACTAGTACTAAGCAGGTATCCCATCCCTTCTCTTCCCACATACCAAAACTAACAATTTGACCAGAAAGAACAAGAAGCCTAAGGCTATTGTAATGACACTTAAGCTTTCCTGAGTGTAAGTTAGGGCTCTAGTTAAGTTAGTTTTCATCAAGCTATCTTTTGTGTAGAGAGGTGAAAAGAAAAGATTACAATCTTTTTGCTTGGACATAAAGCAAGTGATCTAAATAACTGGCTTTGAGATCTTCTAGGCAGTAAACCACTCCTTGTCGATCGTCTAAATGGGTTTGTTATGCTATAATTCTTACCAAATTCTCCACTCATTCAGAAATTTTAGGTTAAGAATTATTTTTATTAACTCTAAAAACTATTTTTGGATGATTTTGATGTTATTTATCTTTTGCATTTTCTATAATGCATTGGCAAATCCACCACCTTGGAGAGAATGTGTGCACATAAAAAATGTAAAAGATAAACAACATCAGAGTCATTTATGTGATACCCTACAATGAGGTAGGGTAGTTGGCAACAACATTCACTACAGGTAGTTGGTAGTGGAGGTATCCGCTTATAAATTTAGTGTAGCAGCAATAGCGACAGTGAGAGTAGAGAGAGAAAGGCAGCGTGGAAGAAAATTGAGGTAAGTTAGTTTTATTTTTTTTTTAGTTAATCTAGTTCGTTAAACAGTTTTATTTTACACGTATTAAACTATTATTAGAAGTTGGGAGAATTTAGATGTGAAATTATGATTTAATTGATGAAGTTTTCTATTCGTTGAAAAAAAAATATTATCATATTTTCATGTAGTTGGAAGATTTTAATATCACTCATATATTTTAAAATGAACATCTCATGATGTAGAATAAATCCTATGGTTCGGATTCAGAGGATATAATGTATATTTGCTTTTATAGATGAAAAATGAAAATAAAATTTGAATGCTATAAATAATAATTATGAACAATACATATGAATAGTGAATTTGAATTTTAACTATAAATATTATTTATATGCAATGATTTTAAATATGAATAGTACCTATATAGTATTTTTGAATAGTAATTTTGACTATGAATAGAGCAAATGAACAATGAACAGTAAATAATGACTAGTAAAAGTCAAATCATTTCCCTTCTAGGAAAGCAACCATTTTTGAAAAGAAAGAAAGTGGGAATGTGTAAATACAAGCCTTAAAAGAAAATTTCTTTCATTTGCAAGCCTTGAGAAGTACAGGTTTTGTGTGAGAACTTGAATCCTTAGATTTTTGGTAAGTAGAAAATAATTTTCTAAACTCATACATATTTTTTCCCATTTACATGATTCTTATGCATTATGTTTGGGTCGTGTCGAATTCGTGATAGATTTATGCTTTGAGTTCTTGGTTTGAATAATGTAAATGAGGCTTTATTGTATTAAGTATATTTTATATATTTTTCTCGTATTTTCTTTTGTGAATTATGGTTTTGTAAATTTTGCCCTAGATGTATTTGATGAAATGCCTAAGTGAAGGATACATTTTATTTATGAATGTTGTTAGGTGAGTCTAGAGCATACAAGACATGTTAAAGTATTGGAACCACAGTTGTGTATATTAGTGATGTTGTATGATGCATGAGATGAGCCTTGGGTTACATATGATAGATGATATATGACATGACATTTGTTATACATTATACAAAATGATGTGAGTGATTAAGATGTGCACATAATAATGTTAATAATGATGGAGCGGTTCGCTCAGCCTGTGTGGCCAAGAGATAAGCCTAAATGGCTAGATGTGATAAAATATACATGGTCTGAATAATAAGAAGTTTGATCGGACAGACATGTGGCATAGTTATGAAATACATATGTTGACATATGTGGTTCCCAATAACTGGGTTCAGCGATGATATTTCAAGTGGACCATAGCTAGCTGAAAGGCAGAGCTCAATGAGGTTGAGAGGGAGCTTAGTATACCTATGAGACACTACGCATTGGCCAATGATCCACCTCATTAGATGTTGAGGTCACGACTCAATGAATCTAAAGATCTACTCATGCTTAGCATTAGAGGCTTGTCTTCTCTGATTCTAATTCCACGGGGAGTCTTTTAAAGGGATTGAAACGGCGTATTACCTATGTCGTTGTGACGCATTGGAGCTTTTGCGCCATAATTTCAAGAGTAGTATGGAGACAAAAAAAATTATAATAGGATTCAATTAACTTTTTTATCATTTAATTACTGCCATATATTAAAAAATTAATAATATTTTTCTATTCAATTGAATGAAAAATGGATATTGTATTAAAATTTTTATTTTTATGCAAAATGAATATAGTTAAACTATTATGAACTAAAAATTATTTTAAGTGTATTCAGTCGCATAAAAATGAAAATTTATGTAGATAAAAAAGTACAATCCAAACCCTATTATTTGGATTTGGTTCGAGGTCAGTTCCACCTGGTTATGCTTGGACTTGAGTTTAATGTTACCAATGATTTTCAATTCAAACTTCTTATAATTCATATTTGTTTAAAAACAAATTTAAATAATCAAAACTTAATTAATTAAACACATTCTAAAATATATTTAAGCCTATTATATGATTTAGATTTAGATTAAAAAATAATCTAAATTAAAAATATGTTTAAATTAAATAGTTTAATCCCAACCGGATTGGATAATTTCCCTTTCATGCATCTGATGCACCGCAGGTTGAGTCTGCGTAAGGGGTCGCAGGCGTTCTGCCTCGAAACAACGTCCCTGTATATGTAGCAGCGTATGATTTCCTATTCCTTGAAAGGATCGAGACTACAATGCAATCTTAAATATTAGGTTGCTTGTAAGTTTGAAAATTTGGCTAAATTAAAAATTAATATCCACTATGGCAAACAAAACAGTGAAAGAGAATTTCTTCACCGTAGAAATTCTTTTGAGGTCAACAAGATTTTTTTTTTTTTATCGTATTATGTATAATTCACTAGTTAAAACTTCAATGTGTATTTTATGAATAGATAAGTGAAAAAAAAATTATAACCAATTTAGACTGGCCATACGATGATTTAAACACTAAATATTTAGTGTTATGCCTCTCTACTTGTTATGAAACACTTTTAAATTTTATAAAAATTAAAATTATTTAAAAGAAATATTAACTCTTGAAAACTGTTTGCTTCCTATATGAGCCCACATCCTTTAAATTACATAACTAAATCTTCTAAAATATTTCTTATATGTAATATAATGATTATTTAAAATTTTATAACATTTTAACACTTAAGTGAATGGATTTGACCCAATTAAAATTTTTGCATATGTTTTAATACATTTTTAGAAGGTGTAGTCCATGTATAATTTTGAATAAAATAATATTTAATATTTTTGTTAAATAAATACTATTAGATATGATGGTCAATTAGATTTCATGTAATTATCAAGATGAGTTTAAATGAATGGATGACACGAAAACCATAGAATCACTTTCAACAAAAAAAGTTGTAAAAGAATTTTTTTAGAAGGAGTCCAACTTGGGTTGGGTTTAGCCTAAACCCAACCTAGTTAAAATAGGGTTAAGTTTCAGTGAAACTCAACTTGAAAATAAAAAAATCAACTCAAATTTATTATATATATATATATATATCTTAGTATATATATTTTTTGCAAATAAAATTTATGCCTAAAAATAATTTTTTAAAAATTTATTACATTAATATGTTTTTATGCTGAGATTTTGTACTCTTGAATATTATTTATATAAAAATAACTTTAAAATTTAGTTTTTTAAATAAATTTTTTTTATAAAAAATTATTATATTCTTAGAATATTTATAAAGTTATAGATTGATAATTTAACATTTAATCTCTCTACTTTATATCAGATTTTTTGAAGATATTTTGATATTATTTTTAATTGCATACAAGTTTAATTGAATAAGTTTTAATGATTTAAACCTTTGCTTAAAATGAAATATATATTTTTAAAAATATAAATTAAAAACAATAGGTTACTTGAAACTCAACCTGAAACTTTACCGAACCCAGATTGAATCCGACCCAAATCAGACCGAACCCAATGATACGTTAGGTTAGGGTCAACTAAAACCTTAAACCCGACCCGAGTTGCAGCCCGGCTTTTAGATTAACAGATGGTCACAGAACAATCGTCGTCTTCGCGGCATTTGTCTTTCCAGCTCTAACCCCAGGCTAGAACCCCTAAACCCCTGAGGCCATGTCTCCTTCTTCTTCCTTTCTCCTCCTCCTGAAACGCTCCAGAACCTCGTCGACCCTCCTCCCATCCCCCAACCTCTCCTTCCTACGCCACATGGGTGGTGGCCCCCGCACCTTCCCCGGCGGTCTCAACAAATGGCAGTGGAAGCGCCTTCACGAAAAGAAAGCCAGGGAGAAGGAAAAGAAGCTGATCCACCAAGAGAAGCAGCTCTACCAAGCTCGAATCCGCTCCGAGATCCGCGCCAAGCTAGCCGGCTGGACTCCATCCGACGGATCAGATGCGTCCAAGGCCTTCACCGCCATGACGCCGAAAGATCACATTAAAGCCCTAGCCGATCGATTCATGAAGGATGGAGCGGAAGATCTTTGGAATGAAGACGACGGCCCGTTGAAGCCGCCTGCTGCCTCTCATCCTCGCCCTCCGATGAGGTCCGCTTCTACGCCGTTGGATTTGGGGAAGATAATTTTGGGTAGGCAAGAAATCGATCCTTCGGGTCGTAGGAATTACTCGGTGGAGTCAAGCAGGCGGCGGGAATCAAGGTTTAGGTTTAGGGCCGGAGGGAGTTCATCGAGCGACGACGAGGATGATTTTGGTTTTGAAAGTGGAGGGAGGATTATACGGAAGAATATGATGAGCAGTGCTGCTTTGCGGGAGTATGATGCAAAGGTGGTGAGGCGAGCTCGAAAGGTGTTTGAAGGGGGAGATGAACTCTCGGAGGAAGTTTGCTTGATTCGGGAAGACTTGAATTTTAGAAATGCTTTAGGAAACGAGCAGGGAAGGTGTGATGGCAAAGGGGAGTCTCTTCTTAGCGAGAAGAGGTACACCAATTTTGCTTTTTGTGGACCAACCAATTTATTTGCTTAAGGATTATATGAATTCCGGCATGTCTTGGATGTTTGAAGATATTTTCACTTGCTAACATTAAGAAATACACACAAATGGATTAAAATTACTTTTTGAGCAGCAACCTGTAAAAGTGGTTGGCCATGGTTGTTTTTATGTCTAGATAAGATCTTTTGGACAATTTGTAATGATATTCTGTTTGGTCCATTGGCAAATGGTTATAAGACATACACTCCAATAGTCCCATCTACACGTCCAAATTTTGAACATTTACTACTGTCAAAAAGATGTCCATTTGGTTGATGAACCGAATCATGCTTTTTTATTGAATGTGAGATGAGGGATGTGGGGGGACAATCGGGCTACTGTTTAATTCTGTATGTTAGTTGATTTCGAAATACTATTATGGTCCCTACCGTTGCTGTCATTGTTACAAGTACTGCCACTGTAGCCCTGATCACTATTATTGCTATCCTTTCTTTTAATGCTGGAGAACATATCTGTCACTGTGGGATGGGGTGGTTGCTGTGCTGTCACTGGCTTTTTTGGGTAGGTATGGCTTCAGCTAATCAGTAATGCTATACTCTTTTACCAGTATGGCTGTCATGCATCCTTTCTTGCATACTGTGCTCCAGCTATGGTTCCGGCTTGCTAGCAACATTTTAAACACTGTTTGACAGAGGACTCTTGATGAAGCCCAATGCATGAGACCATTGCCAAGCACACAAACCTTGTACAACTTTGGAAGACCAATTATGGACTTTTCTCTGATTGAATATCAATGCTCTGATTTCCATGTTGGTGTGTTGATAACATAGTATGCATGCATGCGTGTATGTATGTTGTGTTTACTATTAATTTATTATAGTAAATTTATACGGATTGTATCCATTGCACCAAAAATGTTGTAGAACCATTTAAAATGGTAAATCAATTAGTTGTAATCATCAATCATTTATTGATCATCTAGGCAGTGCTTTTCCACTTACTGATTATTTTAGGGCTCATTTCTGATGCTGATATTAAGTTGCTGATCCTTTTTAGTTGATTGTTGATGATAAGTATGCTTGGTAAAATGTTGCATCATTATGGTTTCTCAAGAAATTTTTTAAAGCTCATTCGTATATATTTTTTGCCTGTCTCATACATAGTGTTGAGCCAGATTATTAGCCATATAGGATCTTCTTTTTGTGCATTGGACATCATGTGATCCCCCATAGTTTGCAACTCATTAATCATATAAGGCCTACATTCAATCTGAACCTTCTATCAAATAGGTTTACATTCAGTGTCTAGTTTCAAGCTATATCAAGCCTTATGTGAATATTCTCCACTCATTGCATGGGACTAGCATTAGGGTGTGTTTGTCTTGAGGTAAAAGAGTGGTAGAACATCCTTTCTTTGGTATGTGGCATTTAGCTACCCTTAACCATTCATAACTATTTTACTGCTTTATAACATTTTTTTTTTCAAAAACAAAAACCTATCTATTTGGTCTTTATTCACTTTATGGCTAACATTACACCTATATTGATAACATCATCACCTTTTTACACTTCTTTTACTATTTCTTCTTTTCATCTCTTTTACCTTAAACTGAACACACCTTTATTGTTTACCATTTAGCTTCTGGGGCCCACTATTGATATGTGTGACCAAATTGGGCCTGCCATATAAGGGTCATTTATAGTGTAGTTACATGTAAATTGTGCACCTCATAAGCCCATCATCAATATGAGTGGTCTTTAGGAAGCTGATGATTAACATTGATTAATCTATCCATGATTGATGTGAAATATTCATTAAGTGGGGTCTAACTTCAGTATTGGCCAACCTGTTGCATGGTGCTCAGTGCTTATCCTTCAACTCTTACGATATTTTAGATAGCCTCCCTTGAAAGTAATCATTCATTGCTGATTGCCAATCATTGAAATGAGGTATATATTATATAGGGTCCATCTCAACATTGATCATTCATCATTTGGAGCATACCATAAACACATATATCATCTAAGGTCACTTTTAGTATGGTTTATATTCTTATTTTACTTCGACCTCATTAATTATAACTTGCCTTATTTCAACTCACTTATGATAAGTAGGAAACTTTTTTTTTTAATAAAATTATGAGAAAGAACTGTGTTTTGTTTACAGAAAGAAAGAGAAAAGGTATACATGATATTCAAATGTCACTTATTGCTTATTTATTTACCATAAGCAAAAATGCTTGCCCTAAGCATTTCCAAATGTGTCCTTCGCTATTGGGGTTCTAGCTTGCAGCTTGATGGTAGAAAGTGTGTGTTCTATTGCTGATATCTAGGTTTTGAGTCCGGATTTGAAGAAGAGATTGCAGAATTCTCAATCCTAAACATTTTGGTAGCTGGGCTTGGGGATTACTTGTGTCAAGTAATGATGCCATGTTTTAACATGAAGTGGAGCATGACATCAATGCTGTGATCTAGTTCATGTTGATGAAATTTGTTTCTAATTCTCCTTTCTTACGATTTTTCATAACACTTCCTATATCTGTTTCCAGGTTTGATGAGTGCAATATTTCCCCATTGACAATCAGGGCACTTTCATCTGCCAGTTATGTGCAGATGACTATGGTGCAAGAGGCTGCACTTCCTGCTTGTCTTGATGGTAAGCTAGCTGTTATACTTGATGATTTGTTTTTTGAATTTATTCGTTTTTTTCAGCTGATTGAAGTGTTTCTTTCTATATACTTGACATATGTTGGAGCTGTGGAGTTTGAACCACGCCCCACCCCCAAATCCCTTACATGCACACATATGTTGGAGCTGTGGTCATCTTTTTTTCTTTTTTCTTTGTGGTCAAATGGATGCACGGCTTATGAATATTATGTACTTATTTGACGGTCTTATGTATGCATTTTTGTTATAATAGATTTGTGTATTGAAGGAAACAACTGCATGCACAACCCTGGACCCTGGTAGATTTTTCACTGGTTTATGCATTTGATATGTGTCTATCTCCTCCATTTTTAACTCTATCACTGATGCATTTCTCTTTTTTCCCTTTCCTGAAAATAGAAAATACAAACATATTTATAACTGTCAACATTTGAGAATATTGTTTTGCTGCGGTTTTGCACATTTTTATTTTTGAACCAAAGATCCTCTATCAAATGTGGAGCAGGGAAGGATGTTTTAGTCAAAGCCAAGACCGGCACCGGCAAAAGTGCAGCATTTTTGGTACGTGAGTCTTTTTTCAATGATCCTTTTATTAACTTTAAACGTCTATGATTTTTTCTTTTGTTCATGTTGATGAACAAAAACAGCTTCCTGCAATTGAAACAGTTATCCAGGCCACAAGTACCAGTTTAAATCAAAGGGTACCACCAATACTTGCTCTTGTTCTTTGTCCCACAAGAGAACTTGCCAGTCAGATTACTGCAGAGGCAAGTGTTTTCCTAAAATACCATGATGGCATTGGTGTCCAAACACTTACTGGAGGCACGAGATTCAAGGTCGATCAGAAACGCCTTGACTCAGATCCTTGCCAGGTTTGCGTTAATTTATATTCTCTTATTTACCTGTCTGTAATTGATTTGTGAAGCATACCCATGTATATAAGTGCATGCTGCAGATTTGAAGTCTCATACATTTCGATGGGGCTGTCGGGTTATGGACAAATAGCAGTATCTTCCCATAGGTTATCTGTGTACAGGAAGCTTGGGATCCAAAATTTGAACCATATTTTGTTGGCTCGCTCCTTCTGCAAACAGCTCAAGAGGCTGCAATCATCATCTGATGAGTCTGCCTAAGCCACGCAGCATCGACAACAAGCCGTGATGGGTTTTGAACCTGCCATATTGCTGCTGCAGGAAAACTTTGACTCTTGTCTTTTGGTTTTTGGATTTTAATGGGAAAACTTCAAACAGTTCCTGCAAATATTTCTGCTTGCAACTAAATCCAAAGGGACTTTACAGCCAAGCCCTTTCGGCCTCTGGAATTACCAGACAGGCTTGGTACAGAGTTTTTACAAGTAAGCCCCTCATGTTTCTGATTTTCAAATGCACCTTGAGTTTTCACTATTACGGAACTGTCTCTTAGTTTCTTAAAATTTCAAAAAAGTTCCCAAATTTCTGAAATTATAGAAGCGTCCCTATTTGAAAAAGAAGTCCTGAATTTTCAGAAATAAAAAAAAACTCGTTTTAAAAAATCTCTGTTTTTCCAACGCAAAATCTCTTTTCATAAGAGAAATCCAGATTTTCTATAATTATAAAAATGCTTAAACTAAAAAAAGGGCCATCTATTTAAAAATAAATATATCAACAGGCATCTTCGCATGCCGTCATACCTCATCGTATCATTTTCTTTTGAACATCTTGACCACACATTGAACTAGCCTCAAAAGTTGAAGCCTTAACTGAAAACTATGAAGTCTTAGCCAAAGACAATGAAAGCTTGTCCCAAAACTAAGAGGACATGAGAAAATCACTGGACAAAATCCAAGAAGAGCTGGGAGAATCCCTTGAAAATTGAATTACCAATTCAATAAAGGATGCCATGGTCATATTTACCGAACAAATAAATCAAAGGATTGATGCTTTGAAAAGACATTTAGGGAAAGATCAAAACAGTGACTTAGAAAAGTGCAGTGTGGGACGAATTTCATTTGATGAGTCCACCCAAAGTCCCATAAGCTCTACTGTGTTTCTCTTGGTCTCTCTTGCATACACAACAATTACTGATCCTTGAATTTAAAGAGTTGGTTGTTTTGAATTGATTCATTGCTTGAGCCAGAAGAGCAAATAGAAAAGTTGATTTGATTACTGATGAAAATTTATCTGATTATCAATTCAAGATTATTGAAGATTCATAAAAAGAAAAGCCTGGATGCAAGAAATCAGATAGCTTTATCATTGTGAATAAAGAAGTTGATTATCTTTCAGATGTTATTAATGAAATTGAAGAAAGCAAAAATAATGCAAGGACCATAGATGAAGTTACTGATAAGGTGATTAAATTGTCTGATTTTGTGAAGATTATTGTTGTGACATCAAAGGAAAAGTCAAGGTTGATTGATTTATCATTGAAATCTGAGAAACTTGCATCTCAAAGGTAAAAAGACTTCAAGGCTACAAACAGGAAGCTTCGAAAGAACCTAAAAAGATAATGTTTTTTTATATATCATTTGGTTATTCGTCATGGAAGATTACATCATCAGTTTGTGCCAAGATGAAAGAAGACAAGATACAAAGTTGGAGTATGGTCAACTTCAACATTACAACTTGAAGGCAAATTTTCTTTCAAGCTGGAGAGAACGATGAAGAACACAATATGAGCAATAAAGGCTACTTCATAGAATTTAAGGTTTTTTTTATTAGTGCATATTTTAGGGAGGTTTTATTAGGATTATAGATATTTAATTATTTTATTTAGAATTTTAGTATTTAATTGCTTTTTTAATTGGTTTAGATTAGTTTAGATCATTGCTTTTACTTAGGGTTTAAGTAATCCGCATCCCTATAGGATTGGGATTTTGTGGGGCTTTTATTGTCTCTAATTCTCTATAAATAGGGAAACATGTTTCATTGTAAGATACAACTTATGATTATCGATTGAATGTAAGTGAGTACGGTTCTCCCAAAATCTTTTTATTATTCTTCTATTTCTCCCTCAAATTCTTAATTTTTCTATTCTTCTTCCCTTTCTTCCCTTCTTATCCCCTAGAGAGGATGCTTCCCCTTTCTTCTAAATTCTCCTCTTTCCTGCGCTATATCACTAGTGTATTAGTTTCAGTTCCTCTCTTCCTTCTTTTATGGTGGAATACGTTTGAGATCTGTTCAGAGGGCAATAATTTGCTGCTTTGGCCCAAAGAATCATCTTTTCCAGTAATCTGCTGGGCATGCATGCATAAAGATGGAGATGTTAGAGAAAACAAGGAATCCACATTCATTATATATTTTGAATTCATCTACAGGCAGCATGATTTTCATACATTAGAAAAAAATATTGGCCCAAATGAATGGTGGCTAGATCGTGATAAGATGTTACAATGGTAATGCTTCAATGGCCTTTGGCTGGAGTGATGACAAGTCTTACTATCACCTTTTACTTGCTAAATTTTAGTTCAAACTATTTCATCAGGTAACCTCATCTCACCATTTGTATCATTTTTCTGATAAAAAAGTAATCCCTTTTTATAGCTGATTATGCTAAAAAATAATATAAAATGGCAAATGGGGTAATACATATGGAATCCTGCAGTCCATCTCTTTACTTCTACCCAAACTGCCCCTATATTCATTCCGTTGCTGAGTATTTTTTTTTATTGCAATTGTATTAGAAAGCCCCCAAGTTTGTTCAGTAGCTGAGTAGATGTGGATCCCACTTGCACATCAATAATGCATCTTTCGGCTCGTTGCATTACTGAATTGAAGCAGCTCATGTGAACCTTTTGCAGATTATAGTGGCAACTCCTGGAAGGCTTTTGGATCACATTGAGAACAAATCTGGCTTCACAATGCGTTTAATGGGTGTTAAAGTACTCATACTTGATGAAGCTGACCACTTACTAGACTTGGGATTTCGGAAGGATATAGAGAAAATTGTTGATTGTTTGCCTCGTCAGAGGCAATCATTGCTTTTTTCTGCCACAATCCCTAAGGAGGTTGGTGGTTAATTTCACACTATCTATGTTGTGCTACTGTTGTGGTTTTTCACTTTTAAGCTGTCTGTCCCTAACCAAGTGTCAAATTTGAAATTCTTGCAGGTTCGCCGAATTTCACAGCTTGTTTTGAAAAGAGATCATAATTTTATTGATACAGTTGGCTTTGGTGGCCTTGAAACTCATTCAAAGGTGTGATTAGTCTTGAATGGCCATTTTATAATTTCTATTATTGTGTTAGAGGTTGTGTCAATTTAACTTAAGAAAACAGATGATGTGTGGGACACAATCTGTTTTCTAGCCATTGATTTCATGGCTCATAATTGTGATTCTCTGTGGACCATCATGTGCCCTTTAGACTTTGATTGAAATCTTTGTCAAGGGCATCATTTTAGAGTTTCAGTTCATATAACTAGCGTTCAACTCGTGCTTGTTTACTTGTATCAAGAAAAAAAAAAAGAAAAGAAAAAGAAAGGATGTTTGCTTATGATGCTTGGAGTTTCTTGGACCTGAATTTTGTCTCTTCATCTTGAAGGATTAAAAAAATAAGTAACAGAGTGACCACGCGGCTCATAATTATGTTGATATCTGTTTGGAGGACTGTTATATTGAGCATAAGAAGTACGTTGAACATTTGTTGTCTTATTATTTATTCGAGATACATTTAACAAGTATTGGTACTTAGTTTCTTAGGCTTAATTTTATATATGATTTAATCATTTATTTACTATTTCATTTTGGATTTTGTTTTTGTGCTCAAAAATAATTTTAACAATCCTATTATTCTCATGCATTGTAAAGTCAAAGTTACTTCCTGAGTTGGCAGGATAGTGTTGGTATAAGGGGTGAGACATGGGTGATTATTTGCCATGATGTAATTGGATGCTAGGTTTTGACTGGTTCTGTGCCATTCATTTCCTTAGTTTGGGTTTGTTTCCATCTATATGGGTGCGATTAGAAGTTATTAGTCTTCAATATAAGTTTTTTTATTAAACTTTGACATTTTCTTATTACCGAAGTTCAATAATTGCTGATCCTACTTAGTTGGGAAACGGTTTATGATTGTGGTGATGGTTGCGTTTTAGTAACTCTTATCTAATCTAAACTCTAAGGTTACTGCTACCCTGCATCTAATCATCCCATTGAGACAGATTCGATGTTCAAGTTTATTGACAGTTCATGCCTAATTTAATTATTTTATTCCTGCTTCTATCTATCCATTTATTCTTTTTTCTTTTAGGGTTGAGCATAACTTATATTTGGCTCTGAATAAAAGCTTTTGTAGCACATAACATTATGTTGTGGTGATGTACCATTCCAAGAAGATGGAACCTGAACTTTTTCAATCCTTTGATCCATTGATTTGCATGCAGGTTTTGCAGTCATATTTAGTTGCTCCTCATGAACAGCATTTCCATATAGTTCATTATCTCTTGAAGGAGCACATGTCTCGGGTTGTTGACTATAAGGTTTGTTTTTTTTTTTCTCGTTATTGCATAGTTTTGCTTGATGTTTGATTACTCAAATATTAGTTTCATGTTACCATCCAGGTTATTGTTTTCTGCACAACTGCAATGGTTACATCCTTGTTGTTCCTGCTTCTCCGGGAGCTGAAAGTTAATGTCAGGGAGATGCACTCCAGAAAGCCTCAGCTTTATCGAACCCGGATGTCTGATGAGTTCCGGGAGTCTAAGCGATTGATTCTTGTTACATCAGATGTTTCAGCTCGAGGAATGAATTATCCTGATGTTACTCTGGTGATTCAGGTACTATTTTTGAAACTCTACATCATTTTCTATTCTATGCCATCATGGTTATCATGATAGAAATGGATTTTTGAGAGATTCCAGAACATCCAGACCTTGCTCAAGTTACTGGAAAGAATTTATACCATTGAATTGGTACTTTGTTTCTTCAAGTCTTGTGCCATATTGTTTCTTCAAGTCTTGTGCCATAGGAGAAGCATGTTAGGTATCCCTACTATTTGTGATTTGATCTTGTTTAGAAGATTGGTAAGTCCTTGCTATTAGATTGATGCTGCCTGCCACACTCTCAGCAGACATTTTTTGATTGTTTTGGATTTCGTTTCAATGGAAGGATTTGGATGAAATAACAGATTTAATGCTGAATAAAAATGCTTGATTTATGAATTTTTTGTTTACTCTGACAATTAACACAGATTTTTCATTGATTACTTCTCTAGCTTTACATGTACATTTTTGGTTCTCTTTTTGGGGAACACAACTGTGAGACGTTATCAAATTCTCTTTCAAGTAAATGGGATTGCTTAGATTAGTACCGTATAGATATTATACTGTTCTGTGACAACTACTGGCTGTGTGGTTGGTGGGCCACCCAGGTTTACATCTAATTGCTCATTCTGTAGCTCATATAGGAATGCATGTTAAAAGGCTGGTGATTTGGTGGGGTATACAAATTCTGACTAGAAAACTGTTTTATAGCCTAGAATGATGTCTGCATACTGTAAATGTAATGCTGTTGTTAGAATGATAATATCTGCATATCGTAAATGTTATGCTGCTGCCGCAATGCACCTAGATAACAGTAAAAAAATGGTTATCGCCAGGTGGGTATCCCTACAGATCGGGAACAATACATCCATCGACTTGGAAGGACTGGACGTGAGGGTAAAGATGGAGAAGGCATACTGTTGCTTGCACCATGGGAAGAGTATTTCCTGGATGAGATAAAAGATCTGCCTCTTGAAAAGTCTCCCATACCTCAAATTGATTCAGATATCAGATTGAAGGTTTGCCTCTGATTTTCTTATCTTTCAATGTAAAAATCACATGTTCATCAAAAAGAAGACAAATGTACATGCAGACAAACCAGACATAACTATCCAATAATGACCCTAGCTTAAGAACCTCAAATTTTCAACTAATCTCCTCTCCAGAGCTAGTAAAGCTTCTCAGTAGCCCATTCTTCAGCAAACTAGACGTTGTGCGAGAGAATGCCATGTAACATAGGCTCATGGCCACCATGAAAAATGTGGCAATCGTCCATTGACATATTATTGTTATTCACTCCACTGATGGGTTGCAAGAGTTGCCTTTTAGATAACCATGAGAAGATTAAACTTAAAATCTCAACCCCCTGCCTTCTTCCATGGAGAAAAGCTGTGGTTTTGTTAAAATTAGAGTCCCTGACCAGCAAAGTTATAATATAAAGTCAAAGGGATGGATTTCAACTGCTTCTAACTTGATAAGTCAAAGGGATGGATTTCAACTGCTTCTAACTTGATAAGTCAAAGGGATGGATTTCAACTGCTTCTAACTTGATAAGTCTGGGGAATGTTAAACCAAAGTTTGAGAAACCCCAACCCAATTTTGCTTGTAATGGTATTGGATTTGCTTAATTACGATTGAACCATTCCCAGGTTCAGCCCCTATTTACGATGGTTAATGTTGCCTAATGTGTGGGCTCTTGCCATCAGGGTCTTTCTATTGTGGATCATGCTGGATGAGTAGCCTAGATTACTGGCCCTAGATGCAGAGATCATTGAATGATGACATTGTTCAACTCCCCCTCTGAAACATTCATTTTGTGTTGGAGTCTTAAACCTTTTGTCTTGTCCTTTGAGGCTCAGCAACTTTGGATAACCTCTGTTGGAAAAATGAATACATATATACCTTCTGCTCTGGTAGTTGATGTTGGTTTTCCATTGTATGGATATTTTTCTGTATGCAATCGTTGTCTCAATCAAATGCAGAGAATTTGCTTGCCTTTATGTGAGTATTGTCTTATGTTTTGAAATTGATGAAATGATGTTATCTGATGCTACTATTTTATATTCCCAAATATTGACCTTTAAATTCAGGTGGAGGAATCATTGGCACGGATAGATAATAGTATCAAGGAAGCAGCATATCATGCATGGCTTGGTTACTACAATTCAATCAGGGAAATAGGAAGGGATAAAACCACACTAGTTGAACTGGCTAATCGGTTCAGTGATTCAATTGGCTTGACTAAGGCTCCTGCACTCTTCCGGAAGACGGCAGTTAAAATGGGCTTGAGGGACATCCCTGGCATTCGCATCAGAAAGTGAAACCACATTTGGAACGATACAGTTATCTTGGGACTGCTTGGTACAGGCCAGATGGTTGAAGCATGGGAAGATGAGAGGAATATTTTCATCTCTCTCACATTGACAAATTGTGCTTTCAGCAACAGGATATGCACGGAGCATACAGAGATACAACCAGTATGATCTTTCTATCAATTGCAGTTCTCTCTCTTTTGTTGTATGCAACATGCTGTTTACTTGTGTTATCTTCTGAATGCGTGCATGTTGCATTGTTGGGCTCCATGAAAACACATTTTGCAGTGGATGCTTGCTTCTCAGTTTAAACTCGACCATTCAACTTGTGCCCTATTTAAAATGCTTACAACACACTCCTCTCTTGCTGTCTTGCAGTCTATTTGGATTGAGCTAAAAATAATATAAATGGAAATGAAATGTCAAAATGTATGTAAATGGAAAAAGACAATAGCTTGATGCATGAGAAAAAAATAAAATATGACAAAATAGCATCATGAAATAAAGATAAAATAACACTATAGTCCTGATAAATGAAGAGCAGAGTCCTAACACATTTGCCCCATGAGAAGCTAACAAAATCAAAGATAATTAGCCTGTTTGGCTTTGCGTTTGGGAGGCCCAGAAGAACTCTTAGATGTGAGAAAGTGCGTCAGTCTAATTTTGCATGGCCAACTACCGCAAAGCGCTTTGATCACAACATATATTAATTTGATGGATGGTTTAGATCATTGTTTTTATTACCCTACATCTATGTTGTGATTGCTTAATGTATACATTAAATTCTATATAAAGCAATTATATACAATGTCGTGTGGTCTTGAATGCCTGTATCTTATATTATTGAGTAGTTGCCTGAGGTTAACTGAACATTGGCGGCTTCTTCTTCTGCTTTTGCTCTGTTGCATCAGGTGCCACTCAATGCACAGTCAACTATTTCTTCTTCTTCTTTCTTTTTTTTCCCCCTTTTTTAATATAAAATTGAGTAACCTCAGCTTAAGATCGAATGTATCTTGTGTAATCCTCTATGGATGAATGAAATGAACCAGTTTTTTGTTGTTGCTTTTTTTTTTTTTTTTTTGGCCCCATTACACATTGGATGGCATGTATTCGTTTCCCGTTTGGTCTTTGATGCGTATGATGTTGGCCTTTCTTGTACCTGCTGGCTTCTTTCGTGATTGACTGAAGAGTAATTTTTGGCCGCAGAGGCTCCGTTGTCCCACACGCCTCCATGGAGAGACATGCGTTGGCAGCCCTTGCGTGCTACACTTAAAGAGAGTTCAAATCGACGTATGCATCATAGTATGAAACCACGTATATTTTGGTAATTGGCCTATTTGCTGATGCGAGGTTTGGTAAATGACATCCACACAACCTTATTTCTTTGTTTTGGATGTGCTTTGTGCCTCTGTTTTGGATGGCTGTTGATTTTTTGGGGGTTCTCTCTAGTTAAACTAGCCAATTCCATTATTGGAAGGAAACAGAACTTCAGCAGGGCTGTCTAAGAGCTTAGAAGTATGCAACTTTCTCTTGCCTATATTCATTGAAACGTTCAAAATTTACACTACTACAAACTGAAAATAGCTAAACACAAGGAAGATGATCGCAATTTTCTACAAAATAACAACCGACTGGATTGAAAATTAACTTCTAATGTATTTTACCAGCGACTAACAATCTGAGATTCCGACATTGGCTTCATTACTAGTTAACTACGCAATATTATTGGGATCAATTCAACTGGTCTATTATTAATTTTGTTGGTTTAAAAAGTACATTAAAATTATTGAATTATAATTATGAGACGAATAAAAACTTAACATAAGGATCACATAACGATGATACCAATTTTCCTTTTAAAGAAGACATGCTATGTGAGCTAAGATAAAATGATGTGCCAACATTAATTCTAAGCGGCTTGTAAGTCATTGAATTATATAGATTAAATATTAGTCAGTCATTTGTGAATTAAACTAATCATTACCTTGGGTCTATAGCCTAATCATATGTCACTTAAGTCAGCTGCTTCATAAAATAAAATAAAATATAA
>JAYJMB010080484.1:0-21994 GCA_036873735.1 Pouteria campechiana
AAGTAAAACAGATTCCACAATACACAACACAAGATTTTTATAGTGGTTCGGCCCTTCTTGGGTTCCTACTCTACTTCTCTGAGTTAGTCTCCTTTACTAATCTTAGCTTCCACTAATACCTTAATCAACTTGATCAATTATATGTTGGTTTTACAACAAGCTCACCAACCAACTTACTAATTTTCCAAGCTAACCAAAAACTTTCACAACTTGTTGGTTTTCCAAAGCTCACCAATAAACTTATATCCTTTTAGCAAGTTCCTTTCTTTCTTATCTCAATACATAAACAGTAAGCACTCTGCTTGTGTTGCCAAACACTAAATTGAAGTGTATAGATTAATGCCTCTTACTTAGGCTGACTTGTACATAAATTCAGAATTCTAAGTAAATAAATGAACAATAAGAGTGAAAAATTCAAACTCCTTGGTTGAGAAGAGATTCAGATTTTGAGAGTTTTGACAGAGTTGTATCCGTTGGAGTTGAGCTTTTGAAGAAAGATTTTGAATGCTCTTTGTGTAACTAGCAATGTTTGAATGATATTCAATTAGTTGTTTTCTTTTGCTTTTGAATATCTCTCTTATAGGTTGAGGGAGATTTTTTCGTTGCTGACTTTTGCAGGTATTCAAACATTCAAAAATATTTTTCTTTACCTTATCTTTTGTTTGATGTCTGACTTTGCTACAATCCGGTATCAGTTTACAACTTTGTCGCTAACTTTTCCAAATGTTCACTTTCATATCAAATGCTCCAAAGTTGGTTCTTCAGATACTCCAAAGAGATGAGTGAAAGATAGTGTCTTGACTGATTTTGAATAATCTGATTTGTTTTCTTCAGATTCTCTAAAGTGATTATAATCCTTGTTAGTTGTGACAGCTCTTTGCAGAGAGAACTTTGGATTTTCTTAACTTTTAATGCTTTCAGAAAGTAATCTGAAGCTTTGTTTAACATCTCCGAAGCATGTTTGTGTGCTTTGAAGTATACTTGAATTCACTCTGAAATGTGACTCCAAGTTCGCTAAAGCATATTTGTTTACTCCAAAGCATACTTGACAGTTTCGAAGCTTTCTTAATTATTTCCGAAGTATGCTGTAACACATCCGAAGCCAAAAGAAATTTCTGAAGTGTGCTTGTGACAGCTCTGAAACTTGCTTTGAGGATTTCAAAGCTTATCTTGCAATTTTCTCTAAAGCTTTGCAATCATCTCCAAAGTATGCTATGACACTTTGAAACTTGTTCTAAGCTTCTCTATAATGACTCTAAAATGCGTTGTAACAATTTCAAAGCTTACTATTAGATCTTCGAAGCTTGTCTGATTATTTCTGAGCCATGCTACAACAATTCCAAAGTATTAACCATTTTTTCCGAAGTTCATTGAGAAGTCTCCGAAGCAATCCAATTTGCTCCAAAACATGTTAAAATGATTCCGAAGTTGCTTCTGTTTGCTCCAAAGCATGTCTTCAATACTTCAGAATTTCTATTTTCTTAATTTAAGTATATGTGAAATTTATATACTTAATTTCGAAAGAGCATTTACTTTTTATCTTCCTTTTGTCGTTATAAAGGTTATTCTCAAGTAGAGTATGAGTTAATATTTCTGCAACATACTTGAGAATAAATTGTTAGTACCTTAATATTTCACTTATGTCTTTGCTCATCAACAAAACATACTTGGTTAAGAATGTTCGTCATCAAAATCAAGCTATTTAATATGGTTCAACACTTTCAATATCTAAAATAGTCAAAACTTTGTTAAGTGTAATATTCTCTTAAAGGTTAACATAACCCTCTAAACATATCATAAGGAGATCAAAAATATATGAATTTAGGTATAAAAACATAGCCTATTATGAGTTTATCAAACAACCCCCAAACTTAGCTTTTAATGATGCTTGAGCAAATTAGTAATATGAACTCATGGAATAGTTAGGATAATCTCTCTCAAATGATTAAGAACATTCCAGATAAATTACCTATGTACTCATAATTAAGAAATTATTCAAGACACTTACCCAGTACTCTCATGAAACTCATGCTTCATCAATCCTTTCATAAAGTGAAAACTTGTTGTGTAGTGTCAATTACACTCTACATGCATGATTTTCAGTCAATAATGTACAAACTAATGATTCTCATGATCTTTACAAAACACCCCATAAGCTTGCTTTTCATAATCCCTCTCCACTAATGTAGACAACTTTGTTCACTTGGATCAATAGGTATTGTTAAGCTTGTAATGGGGCCTTGGGTTTGGCTAACAAAGAAAACAAGTAAGGATTTACAAAGTAAGAGATCACAACTGCATTGCACATGAATATTCACTCTATTGAAATCCTTTTTATTTGGGGTTTTCTTTATTTTATTTTTATTATTATGGGTTTTATTACTATCACACTCCAAACTTATTTTTTATCAAGTTCATTGGGATGTGATCCCCCAATTGCAAGTTGAATCCTTTGTGATTCTTTTCTTTTTGTCCATTTTCTTCCTCTTTTGACATTCTTCTTTTCAATTCTCCCAAACTTAATTTCTTTTGCTTCACTCATACCTCTCTATCAACCATATGAATAGAATGTATCTCTTAGAGATCTAACATGGCTTTTTAGGCTAAAAAGGTCTAGATGATGAGGCTAATGAAAGAAATTTGAATGGTGGTCTTTTACATGCATTGTATATGTCATTCTTTCATTAAGGTTCAAAGGGGACTCTAATGACATGATGTTCTAGGTTAGCTTGAATGGCTCAAACTGATGAAAGAATGCCTAAATCATTTCCAAGTAAACATGTTATCTAGGATTTCGCCTCAAGGGTTAATCAAATAAGTTCTAGCATGCTAAGTCAACCAAAATATGTCACTGAATTTGTAAGATCATCAACTGATCATCATACACTTCACATGATCATGACATGATGTGCTCATTAAAATTTCCATCAGTCATGAAAAAGAAAGACTTATTACAAGAATCATTAAATCACAAGATAGCATCTATCCTTCTTTTTAAATCACGTGCAATGGTAATAAAAAACTCAGTATATGTCACTTGATCATTAAGAGAGAATGAATCCATCCTATCCAATTTTAGAATGTTAGCATAATTGCTTTTGGCTTACTTGGCTAAGTCATTAGAAATTGTAGCTCATCAAAATTATACCTAAATTCAAAAAAATTTGCCTAAAAACTTAATGCACTTGAATGTAATGTAAAAATCCCCCAACTTAAACTTCACATTGTCCTTAATGTGAAACAATTAAAGAATTTTAAGATCAAGGGCTTCCTTGAGTGAAGTGCATTCACATACTCTTCTTCTGATTTGGCTTTTTGCAAATTTCTAGTAGTTTATCACTTGAAACATCATCTGCAATCCTCTGAAACTTCTATGCCTATTCTAAAATTAGAATTCTTCTTTTGCAATAGACATAGAACACCAAAAATTAAGAAAATTCTGAAAAGAATAACTAAACTAAGTACTAAGGAAACAAAGAAATTTCAGAAGCTTGGGTTGCTTCCCAAGAAGTACTTTATTTAATATCTGTGCAAGACGAATTCCTCCTTCATAGATTTTGGAATCCAACAATTTCATTCAATTACATTAGCAAGTCATCCCTCACATATCTCTTTACTCGATGATCATTGACTTTGAACTTTTTCCAGTCCTCAGGTTTTTTAACTCCACAGCTCCATATGCGAATACTTGTGTTACAAAGAATGGTCTAACCCACCTAGACTGCAATTTTACTAGAAACAAATGTAAATGTGAGTCATAAAGCAAAACTTCCATTTCAGATTCAATGCATCCTTTGCAAATGATTTGATTATGATATCTTTTTGTTCACTCCTTATAAATCTTTGGATTCTTATAAGCTTCATCTCTCAACTCCTCCAATTCATTCAATTGTAGCTTTCTCTCTTCACTTGCCTTCTGCAAATCAAAGTTCAGTTTCTTGATTGCTTAGTATGCTTTATGCTCCAACTTATAGCTAGATGACATGCTTCCCAAAGACTAGTTTATAAGGACTCATTCCAATTGGGGTCTTGAATGCAGTCCTATATGCTCAAATAGCATCATTCAGCTTCATTGCTCAGTCTTTCCTTGAAGAGGTCACTGTCTTTTCCAGAATTGCTTTGATCTATTTGTTGCTTCAACTTGTGTAGAAGTTTGTGGATGGTAAGGTGTTGTACCTTGATGAGTGATGTTATACTTTTCAATAAAGTGGAAATACCCTATTACAAAAATGAGTTCCTCTATCACTAATGATTGCTCTTGGAGTGCTAAACCTAGTAAAAATTATATCTTTCAAAAATTTTAGCACAACATTAACATCATTAGTTTTAGTAGCCATTACCTCAATCCACTTAGACACTAATCAATAGTAAGCAAAATGTATATGTTCCTGTTGGATGGTGGGAATGGGCCCATGAAATCAATACCCTATACATCAAATAATTCAACAACTAGATTACCTGTAAGTGGCATTTTATCTCATTTACCAATGGTACCTGTTCTTTGGCACCTATCATACGTTACACAAAAGGCATGAGCATCTCTGAAAATAGTTGGCTAGTAAAAACCGGATTGAAAAAGGCATGCCCTTCATAGCTAAATCTGTGATAGTGTTTCAGAATGCTTTGCTATTCATCCTCAGGCACACAGTGTCTAATAATTTGATCTGGACACATTTTAAACAGAACTGGATCATCCTAAAAGCAATGTTTTGCTATAGACAACAAGCTTCTCCTTCCCTGCGAATTTAGCATAGGGTTAAAGACCCCCTTAACCAAATAATTAACAATATTAACATACCAAGGTTCACTTCCCTTTACAAAAAATAGCTACTCTTTAGGAAAAATCTCATTGATGGGAATGCACGCTTTATCTTAGCTCTGCTTAAAATCAGTCCCTTCCACTAACCTGGATAGATGATCAGCTATAACATTGTCACTGCCTTTCTTGTCCTTTATTGTTAGGTCAAATTCTAATAATATCCACCTAATCAATCTGGGCTTGGCATCTTTCTTAGTTAGCAAATATTTTAATGCAACATGATCTGAATAGACAAGTACCTTTGAACCATTCAGATATGAGCGAAACTTTCCCAATGTGAATACACTCGCAAGTAATTCTTTTTCAGTAATGGAATAATTCAATTATGCTTCATTAAAGTTCTAATTGCATAATAAATCACATGAGGCAATTTATCTATTCATTGTCCTAAGACAACTCCAATGATAAAGTCAGATGCATCACACATAAGCTCAAAAGGAATGAACCAATCAGGTATCGCTAAAATTGGCATAGAAGTTAGTTTTTCTTTCAAGATATTGAAATCAACAAGGTGCTCCTCATCAAAATAGAAAATCACATCTTTAGCTAGCAAGTTACACAGTGGTCTAGAAAATTTTGAAAATTCTTTTGTGAACCATCTATAGAAACCTACATGACCTAGAAAACTCACTCCCTTGATTGAAGTAAAAGGGGGCAATTTAGTAATTATATCAATCTTTGCTTTGTCAACTTCAATGCCTCTACTTGAAATAAAATATCCCAATACAATTCCCTATTTGACTAAAAAATGACACTTTTCCTAGCTTAATGTCAAATTTATTTTAACACACCTTTTAAGCACCATTGTCAAGTTATTAAGGCAATCATTAAATGAATCACCAAAAATAGAAAAATCATCCATGAAAACCTCTATAAAACTTTCAATCATATAAAAAAATAGATATCATACACCTCTAAAAAGTTACAAGAGGATTGCACAAACCAAAAGGCATAATCCGATAAGCAAAAGTTCCAAATGGGCAGGTGAAGGTTGTCTTTTCCTGGTCTTCTGGAGCAATAGGAACCTGATTGTAACCTAAAAAACTATCCAGAAAATAGTAGTAAGCATGACCTGTCAATCATTCAAGCATTTGATCAATGAAAAGAAGAGAAAAATGATCCTTTCTTGTGCCTGCATTGAGTTTTCTATAATCTATGCACATTTAGCATCCTATAGTCATTCTCAATGGCACCAACTCATTATTATCATTCTTAATAATAGAAATACTAGATTTCTTTGGTACCATATAAACTAGACTTACCCATTTGCTATCAGAAATTGGGTAGATAATACCTGCATCCAATAGCTTGATAACATCAACTCTAGTAGCTTCTTGCATGTGTGGGTTAAGTCTTCTCTCAGCATCTTTGAAAGTCTTTGCAGCATCTTCCAACAAGACTTTATACATGCACACAGTTAGGCTAATTCCTTTGATATCAGCTAATGTCCAACTTATAACCTGCTTGTGCTCTCTCAAGACATTCATTAACTTATTGTCTTCATCAACAGATAAGTCGACAGTAATTATAACTGGAAGACTATCATTCTCACCAAGAAATGCATACTTTAAGTTCTATGGTAGTTGCTTCGATTCCAGTTTTGGTGGTGTGATAGTTGATAGTGCCAAATTGGAATTCAAATGTGTTAACACCTCCTTGGTGACTTCATCTTCTCTAACTTCCTTTGCACTATCCAAGCCTTCTTTCAACTCTTTGATTTCTTTATCTTCCATAATGAATTCTTCAGTTGTAAGCACTAGTGCCAATTTGCCTTCTATTTCTTGCTGCACAACCACTAGGATCTGTAGGATTTGAAGGTAATGAAAGAGAACTGTAAACAGAAAATTCCGTAGTCTCATCCAAAATAGTCATTTTCAATTTCCATTTTGTACATCAATGATCATCCTAGCTGTTGCCATGAATGGGCACCCCAGAAGAATGGGCACCTCTTTCTCTGGAGTCACTTGCTTCTCCATGTCAAGCATAAAAAAATTTACAGGAATTATAAGTTAGTCAATCTGCACTAATATATCCTTGCTCTTATCAAAATAAGGCATTAGATTTATCCTTGCTCTTAAATCCAACATAACCTTTACCTTATTCGTCCCTCTAACAGTAATTATGATATTAAAACTACCTAAATCCTTCAACTTTGGAGGAAGATTTGTCTATAGAGCTGCACTGACTACTTCTAAAACTATCACCTTTTCATGACGCTTATACTTATGCCTCCTTGATGTTAGTTCCTTCAAAAACTTAGCATAAGTAGGCATATTTTTAATCATGTCAAAAAAAGGTAAGTTAACATTAACTTTGGAGAGGATATCATAAATATCCAAAAATGATTTGTCCAATTTATTTACCATAGTCTTCTTAGAAAAGGCTCTAGTGGATCATAAGGTGGTGGTAGTTTGTAGTTGACTAGGGGGGTCAGCTATTGGAAACATAGCCTTTATGGAATGTACTTCCTCCTCTAGCTTTTTCTTTCCATTGTCTGTTCCTACAAAAATATTAGATTCATCAAATTCTTCACCAATTTTATTATCAATTACCCTTCCACTTCTCAATGTTGTGACTACTTTTGCTTGCTCTTGCTAAATTGGCAACTTTCTAGGTCTGTGACTCTGCATAGCTTCTGTAATCTGCCCCAATTATGTTTCTATCTTCTTTATTGATGCCTCCACATTTTGAAATCTTGATTGAGTTGCTTGGACAAAAGCCTGAACAATTTCCTCAAGAGTAGGCTTCTTTGGCTGAAAAGAAGTTTCAACTTGATTCTGATTCTGATTGTTGTTCCATGAAAAGTTTGGATGATTTCTCTAACCAGGCTTGTAAGTATTGGAATAAGAATCATTATGTGGTCATTGGTTATAGAAGTTCATTGCATTCATTTGTTCATATCCTCCTGCAAAGTTTTCATTGGAATGGCAAAGATTAGGTGAGTGACCTAAATTACCACAAATCAAACATACCTCAGTTGTGGAAGGTTGCTTCAAGTTCCCTATCATAGAACACATCATCTTCATCTATTTGGTAAGCTCTGAAACCTACATAGAAAGTTCAGTGTTAGAATTTACTTCATACATTCCTCTAGACCTCCCACTAACACTCTTCTTTTGGGAGTTTGCTCCAAGCATCTCATATAGATTATATGCCTCCTCTGGAGTCTTTTCTCCCATTGCTCCACCTATAGCATTATTAACCATGGCTTAGCATGGTTGTGTCAGCCATCATAGAAAAATTGATTGAGTAATTTAAGAGGATATGTATGGTGAGGGCATTGAATCGGTAATGCCTTAAATGTTTCCCATGCCTCATGGAATGCTTCCCCATCCATTTAAGCAAAAGTGACAATCTTACTTTTCAATTCTATAATTTTAGCATGGGAATAAAATTTAGCAATGAACTTGTTATATACTACATCCCATGTTGTCAATGATTCAGGAGCCAATGTCATGAACTATGTTTTTGTTGCATCCTTCAAGGTGTAAGGAAAACATCTCATGTGCAGCTGATCCTCAATTAAACCTTGCAAAGGAAAAGTTTGAATAGTTACATAGAAATCACGCATGAATGTTAAAGGATCCTCTACAACTATACCATGAAAAGAAGGAAGCATGTTAAAGTGTATATGTTTCAGATCATAATTCCTGGCATTGTCATCTAAAACAATGCATGAAGTTAAGATTCCAATCCTTGGGCATCAAAATTCCTTCATTAGCTATTGAGGTTGTTGAACCACTCTATTCTTCATGTTGTTAGCCATTTGAATGTCTTCTTCACTTATGCTATCTGTCTGTATTTCCACTTTATTAATGTGATCATTCAAAGGCAACAGAACTGGATTCAGGGATCATCTTCCTTGCATTCATAGTTCTGCAAAAGAATTAAAGATAGAATTTTAAAAAATACTAAATAAAATAAACTATAATAACTAAAATGATAAATTGTAACTAAATTAATCAAATTCAATTTAAGAATAGTTCCTCAATAATGATACCAAAAACTTGATGGTCAAATTATAATTTCTCGCAATCCACGAGTGTATAGCAGTATAGTGTGCAAAGCAAGAGTCAATCCCACAAAGAACTATCAAACTGATGCAATTATGTTTAGTTACTAAAACTAAGTTGTTCTAAATCGGAAAGATAATTTAGAGACTAAGTAATTAAAAGTGTAATGTAAGGTAGTAGAAAATAATGACAGTAAATAATGTAAAAGAGATTTCAGGTTGTGAAAGTTTGGGGATCTGACTTCACCACTCAATGATATTCATTGTTGTTGATATGTTGGTATCAATTCAGCATCTTTGGTTCATTCTATCCACTATATAATTATTATCGTTAGGCATTCGGGTTTAAATCAAGTATTTTCTCCCATTCCAATTACCTATAGCATGTAGTGTAATTGAGATTGAAAACTCATGAAGATCAAAAGAACTTTAATGAACTAAGCAAAATAGTTTAGCATATGGCATATACCTTAATCATCTACTCATTCATTTAAAAGAACACAGTACATGGTTTAGCATATGACATTTACCTTATCCATGTACTAAAAGATAATCAAGCTAATCCACATAATTGGTGATCAGACAATTGAATAAATCAGGTGATTGCATTATATACAATGAATGAAACAAGATAATATTGAATTATTAAACCAACAATCTCTATTAACAATGAATATCAAGGAGGGCTACATCATTGCCTAAGAATAATAAAATTAGTTCATGAATAAAACAAAAAAAAACTCTCTAAAATATGCATGATTGTAGAACTTGAAATCCTTCTCTTGCTTCTTGGCTTCTCTCAGACCCTCTATCTATCCCTAGACTTCATCCTTGGATAAATTTAAATAACCCAAACAGCAGGGTTATAATAGAATTCTGCAATAAGTATGCAAATCCTTTTCTAATAATAACTCGTATTCCCCATGTAAATATGACTTCAAAAGTATTGCAATGCGTAAAATAGAAGTTCTAAAAGTAACTGGTTTGCTCTGCTTTTGTAGATTTGCAATACATATGCCTAGAAATCAGCTTCCAAGAATAACATCAACTTGTGAAAATAAACTGCAACTTCCAAAATCAACAAATGCCGCACTTTAGTCACTTGGAATTTTAATTCTTCTTGAACACTAAGATTTTCAACTTTGCTTCTAAAAATTATTGCTACAAAATCCTTCTGAGATTTAGAAGTTTTCATACTCATTAATCTACTTTAAAAATTCTGAAGTTAAAAATTTCACTACTCAGAAGTTTTGGCAAATCTTCAGAACTTCTGTAAATCAGGCATTGGAAACTTCTGTCAAACCATAGTCCTTTTGTGGCTAAGACTTCACTTGGTCAAAAGTTTTGTCACACTTTTATGCTAATATTGAACCTTTCAAAAATTCTATTGCACTTCTAAGATCAACTTCAGAGATTCTGAAGTTTAAAATTTTAGTGCTTAGAAGTTCTGGCAAATCTCCAAAACTTCTGAGGATCGGGTTTGGGAACTTTTGTCACACTGCTCAAAAATTCTAGGTTTAATACTCACTTATCCAAAGGTCCAATATTCACTATTTAGAACTTCTGACTCACAAGCCTGTTTGCCCCAGAACCTTCATTGTTTGTTTAACTCCTTAGAACTTCTGAAGTTATTAACACAGAAGTTCTGTTGAACTTATTTTTTGCATAGAACTAATGTAGAATCAGTGTCCTATCAAACAAAAGTAGCATAGAAACTCTATTAAACTATGGAAAATGAATCCAGAAGACACTTCAACTACATAGAACTTTTGAAGTTATTAACATGGAGGTTCTATTGAACCTCTATTCCACATAGAAACAATGCTGAAGAATTATTGGACTAGCAAAACTTACGCAGAAGCAATTCAGAATTCCATCAGAAGCAAATGCAACATTTAGAGATTATCAAATATAACTCAGAACTAGACGAAACACATTTTAGAACTTCTTCAAAAGCAATTCCAAACTTCATATGTAAAATAGAAGAAGTATTTGTATGATAGAAGCATTCCTAGAAGAAACTTCAGCAGCACAGAAGCAATGCAGAAACTCCATCATGTTGCACAGAAGCAATGCAGAATTCTTTCACGCAACACAGAAGTGAAGCAGAACATTATACCACTACTCAAAAGAAATACAACATTATTTAGAAGTTCTCTAGTGAACTTCTAAAACCTTTGTTAGACTTCCGAAAACCTCTATTGGACTTCCAAAAACCTCTGTTGGACTTCTGAGAATGTCTGAAATCATTCATCTTAAACTTCTTAGGATGTCAAAACTCATCTAACACTTATTTTGAAACCTAAGAACCTTGCTTAGAAACTCTTCTTACATACTTCTGCAATCCTCAGAACCATTCAATACCTTTTCAGAAGTATTCTCTGCACTTCTGAGTTCTTCAGCAACTGCCCCAGAAATATTTTCTTGGCACTTCTAAACACTTCTGAGCCTTCAAAAACCATTTAGTTTTACTTTTGGGGTCCTCAGAAACCATTTAGCAATTTCAGTAACTTCAATTATACTTCTATCTGAGCTTTTGATATACTTCTAATGTAATTCAGAAGCCCTTTCTAAGAGCAATTAGACTCTCTTTCATTGTGCTTGAGCAAATGTTAAAAACACCCTAAGAATGTTAATTATAACAACATCAGAAGTGCTTTCGAACTTTTGAGTTTTTGATCATTGCGCTACTTGTAGAAGATTGCCATTTCGAGCTTCAAAAGTTCGTCACATCTTTTATCATACTTCTAAATTTCATAATTGCTCCAAATTTACTCTTTTCTAACAACTGTGAATATCTAAAATAGTACAACTTTGTTAAGTATAATATTCTCTTAAACGTCAACATAACCCTCTAGAACATATCACAAGGAGATTAAAAACATATGAATTTTGGCATAAAAACATAGCCTATTATGAGCTTATCAATGATCAAGGATGACTACTCTAGATTCACGTTGGTGATTCTCTTGACTAGTAAAGATGAAGCATTTTCAATATTTTACACATTTTCAAAACTAGTTCAAAATGAGAAACAAATTTCAGTTGTGTTTATCCGTAGTGACATGATGGTGAACTTGAAAATAAAAAGTTTCTTGACTTTTGTGACAAAAAAGGAATCCACCATAGTTTCTTATCCCCCAAAACTCCTCAATAAAATGGAGTTATGCAAAGAAAGAATTAGATAATTCAGGAGATGGCAAGGACCATGTTGAATGAGAGTAAGCTATCCAAAAGATTCTGGGGAGAAGCAGTTAGTATAACTTGCCATGTGCTGAACAGGGTTACCATAAGAGCAATCTTAAAGAAAACCCTATATGAGCTTTGGAAAGGAAAGAAATCAAATATCTCATATTTTGATTCCTTTAGATGCTCATACTATATGCTGAACAATCGAAAAGATAATCTCGAAAAGTTTGATCTAAAAAGCAATGAAGCTATCTTTCTTGGTTACTCTTCTAATAGTAGAGTATTTAAAGTATACATCAAGAGAACATAGGTTGTAAAAAGAGTCTATACACATTAAATTCGATGAAGCAAATGTAACCCCAAGAAACGAGTATGATAGTCATGCAGATGAAGCAACAACAAACATTAAGAAACTCAAACTGAAGGATCAAGAAGATTGGATAAATTGTGAAAATATCCAAAGTTCAAAAAATGACAAGGAGGTAAGAATAGGTAATGTTCCCTATCAAACTCTTACTAAATTGAGATTTATTAGTACTCAGCCTAAAAAATAAATCATTGGAAATGTTTATGATGGTGTCAAAACAAGAAGGTCAATATAAAACATTTGTGGTCATTACGCTTTCATCTCTACAATTGAGCTAACTTGCATTGATGAAGCCTTAAATGATGAGAATTGGATCATTGTAATGTAAGAAGAGCTTAACCAGTTTGAAAGGAACAAAGTATGAGAATTGGTTCCAAAACCAGAGAATATTGATGTAATTGGAACTAAATGGGTATTCATAAACAAACTGGATGAGATTGGATTAATTGTGAAAAACAAGGCATGACTAGTAGCTAAGAGGTATTTCTAAGAAGAGGGAATAGACTTTGAGGAATTATATGCCCCTATAGCTAGATTAGAAATCATTAAAATGTTACTTGCTTTTGCATCCTATAAAAACTTTAAACTATTTCAGATAGATGTAAAGAGTGCATTTCTAAATGGATATTTAAGTAAGGAAGTATATGTAAAGTAACCCTTAGTTTTGAGAATGATGATCAACCCGATCATGTCTGTAAGCTCACCAAAGCATTATATGGTTTGAGAGAAACTCCAAGAACTTGGTATGAAAAGTTGAGTAAATTCTTAAGTGATTATAAATTCAAGAGAGGAAAAGTTGATACTACCTTGTTTATCAAAAATATTAACAAGGATATCTTGATAGTTCAAATTTATTTGGACAACTTATTTTTGGAGCTACTAGTAGGGATCTCTATTTAAACTTTTCAAAGATCACATAGGTTGAATTTGAAATGAGTATAATGAGAGAATTGAACTGCTTCCTTAGATTGCAAATCAAGCAAAGAGATGATGAAAACTACATTTGCCAATTCAAATATACCAGAGAGACACTAAAGAAGTTCAACATGGAAGAAATTAAGGCAGCAAGCACTCCAACGAGAATGTCAACAAGGCTGGACAAAGATGAAAAGGTTAAACTTGTAGATTAGAAATAATATTGAAGTATGATTGGATCACTTCATTATATTACTGCATCTAGACTAGATATTTTCTTTGTGTATGCTTACATGCTAGATTTTAATTTGGTCCTAGTTAGTCTCATCTTATTATAGTGAAACAAATTTTTAAGTATCTGGATTTTATTATCCCAAGGGAGCTGGTTTTAAAGTCATTGGATATTCAAATGTTGACTTTGAAGGATACAAAGTTGATAGAAGAAGTACTAGTAGAACCTGTCAATTCTTAGGAAATAGTCTAGTATCATGGTTCTCTATAAAATAAACTAGTGTTGCTCTCTCTACAGTAGAGGCCGAATATATAATTGCTAGAAGTTGTTGCGCTCAATCGCTGTGGATGAAACAACAACTTCTCGATTATGGATTAAGCTATAAAGACATACCTATCAAATATGACAATACTAATGTCATATGCCTGACAAAGAACCTTGTTCTACATTCAAGAACCATGCATATAGAAATTAGGCACACTTTATTAAAGATCATGCAGAAAAACATGATATATGTCTAGAAGATGTGCCCACAAAAGCTCAACTTGCTGATATCTTTACTAAGCCACTGCCCTTAGACACCTTTTGCAACATTAGAGGAGAATTAGGCATGACTAATGTGATCATCTGAGAATGAAATATTTATTATTTCTATTCTTAAAATTGCAATGTTGAATATGTTGGTCTCTTATACAATTGTAGCTCAAGAGGGGGGGTGAATTGAGCTTTTAAAACTTTTGGCCAAATCAAATGATTATGGTGCTGAATGAATAAGTAAAACAGATTGCATAATACACAGCATAAGATTTTTATAGTGGTTTGGCTCTTCTTGAGTTCCTACTCCACTTCTCTGAGTCAGTCTTCTTTACTAAACTCATGTTGCACTAATACCTTGATCAATCTGATCAAATACATGTTGGTTTTACAACAAGCTCACCAACCAACTTACTGGTTTTCCAAGCTAACCAAAAACTTTCACAACTTGTTGGTTTTCAAAGCTCACTAACAAACTTACACCCTTTCAGCAAGTTTCCTACTTACTTATCTTAATACATAAACACCAAGCACTCTGCTTATTTTGCCAAACACTAAAATAAAATGTACAGATTAATGCCTCTTACTTAGTCAAGCTTGTACATAAATTTAGAATTCTAATTAAATGAATAAGCAGTAAGAGTGAAAGATTTAAACTCCTTGATTAAGAAGAGATTTGAGCTTTGAGAGCTCTAACTGAGTTTTACCTATTGGAGTTGAACTTTTGAAGGAAGATTTTGAATGTTCTTCATCTAATTAGTAATGTTTGAATGATATTCAATGAGTTATTTTCTTTTGTTTCTTAATCTCTCTTTTATAGGTTGAGAGAGATTTTTTCATTGATGACTCCGGCAAACATTCAAACATTCAAAAATGAATTTCTTTACCTTATCTTTTGTCTGAAGTCTGACTTTGCAGCAATCTGGTATCGAACTACTACTTCTGTCACTGACTTTTCCAAACGTTCACTTTCGTATCAAGTGTTCTGAAGAGATGAGTGAACAGATGGTGTCTAGATTGATTTTGGATAATCTTAATTATTTTCTTCAGATTCTCCAAAGTTATAGTAATCCTTGTTAGTTGCAACAATCATTTATGAAGAGAAGTTTAGATTTTCTGAACTTATATCACTTTCAGAAAAGTGATCCAAAGTTTTGAAAAACATCTCCGAAGCATTACCCAAAGTTTTAAAAAACATCTTCGAAGCATGACTCAAAGTTTTCTAAAGCAACTCAAAGTTCTTTGAAGCATATGTGTTTACTTTGAAGCTTGTCCTATTGTTTCTAAAGCATACTATGACATCTCCGAAGCATACTTGACACTTCTGAAGCTTTTCTTGATTATCTCTTAAGCACACTATAACATTTTTGAAGTTTTGAAAAAGAACTCCAAAGTGTGATGTGACTACTCCGAAGCTTTTTCAATCTTCTCTGAAGCTTTTTTATTCTTTTCTGAAGCTTTCTCAATCTTCTCCGAAGCTTTCTGTAATAATTCCGAAGCTTCAATCATTTTCGCCGAAGTTCGTTGAGACATTTTTGAAGTAATGCAATCTTCTCCGGAACACATTATAACTACTCTGAAGTGTTCCAATCTTCTCTGAAGCTGTTGTTGTTTGCTCCGAAGCTTGTTTTCAAGACTTCAAAGATTATGTTTTCTTGAATTAAGTATATGTGAAATATATATACTTAATTTTGAAAGAGCATTTACTTTATATCTTCCTTTTGTCATCATAAGGGTTATTCTTAAGTTGAGTATGAGTTATTCTTTTTGCAATATTCTTGAGAACAAATTGTTAGTACGTTAATGTTTCACTCATGCTTTTGCTCATCATCAAAATATACTTGGTTAAGAATGTTCATCATCAAAATCAAGCTAGATAACATGGTTCAACAGAATATACCTTCATGAGACTAGACTTCATCTTAGATGAAGTCAGTTACCTCTATACAGTTCTCTCCTCTCACTTTGTTTGAATCTAGGTTTTTGAGGCTGAGTACACCTCATTTTCTTGCCAGAATCAACTTACAGCTATTGTTATCACATCGGACTATATTTTTACCATGAGTTATATCTCTTTCCAAAATATCATGTCAATTACCTCGTATAGCCCCCACATTCAATCTATTTTAACCCCTGACTAACAATCCTTCTCTGCACTACAAAGATTAAGTCACTTAGAGAAGAACCCTTCAAAAGAAAATATAGTGAGAAGACAAGCACATTGTGGGGTCTAAAGAATCAACCATTGCTTCTTCAGTTGCTTCCTTGATAATGCTTTTGTTTACACCTATCTTACACTCATTTTATCAAAAGCATTTCTCTTCAAACTCTAGCTTTGCATATATTATTCTTCAATCCCATCACTACTAGATAGCCTTGATTTACATATTACCATCACCTTGTGCGTTTGAAGAGGGGAAAAAAAAAGCAAGTATATTACATCCATCTCTAACCCCTCATCTTCCCATCCACCATCCAAAACCCTTGTTTCTCACATTTGAAGAAACTTCTCCAAGTTTTGGATGCACATCCCCCCATCGTGTGGAGGCCCCTCCTTTGGGGTCCACTACAATCTCTCACTCCATCTCCCCAAACTTAAAATGTTCATATCGAGGCCAACCTGTTTTGTATCTTTGTTTGTAATGAAATGAAATGAAATAACATCTTTAGTTGTTTATCTCTTTATGTTTAGCCTGTACTTACTAGGTGTGGATGTTTCTTTTTACTTTTGACAAAAAGGGGCAAAAAGAATCTACAAATTATCTCAAAGGGGAATGCAAAAGTGCATAATCTTTAAATAATCAAGGGGTAATACATATAAAACAAGTCAAGGAAAATAACATAAAATGATAACTTAAGGAATGAATAAATTTTGTAAAATATTTTCTGGACTACACACATTCAGTTTGTGAGTATCTTTTATAAGATAATTTTTATTTAAGTTTTATCATCATCAAAAAGGGGGAGAATGGTAGTATAAACTCATGGTTTCGATGATAAACAAAACTTGAATAAAGATTACATATTAATGGTTATTGACAAGCTTTTAGTATGCAAAATCAAGCTAAAGGCTTTACAAAAAAATGAGCACAGAAAAGTTATTCCAAGGTATCAAGGTTTGGGTGAGTACAAAAGCAAAAGATAAAGTACCATTATGGACAAAGCTCAAATGAAAAGCATTCAACTAAGTTTCCATTCGTCTATTGAAGTGGAGATTATTTCTGATGAATACAAAGCTACAGACTTTGTCTATCATAAGTAAGCCAGAGTCAAGCCAATGATCGTTTGACTAAAATAGACAAAGGTGGAGAAGTAAAGGTCATTAGGCAGGGTAGAGAAGTTTGTCTGGTGAAGCAATGACATTTGTCAATACATCTAAATTCGTCTACTATCTACAATAGGCAATCTAACAAATGAAGTAGTGAAGAAAATTTGTCTGCGCCTAAATGATTAGTTTATTACTTACAACAGACAATCCAATAGATGAAGTAGTGAAGAAAATTTATTTGCGATCCAATATTCCATTTGTTACTTACAACAAACGAAGTGCTGAAGAAACAAGTCATCTATGTGTCTATAGTTCAATAGGTGATCCACAAGACAAAGTGTTGGAAAGGACAATTCGTCTGCAGTTCTAAGATTTGTCTATTACTTATAATAGACAACCCAATAGACGATGTGATGAAATGACACCTCCATGATTCGTCTGCTACTTACGATGGAAAAAACTAAAAGATAAAAGAACTTTGTCTGATGAACAGCTAGACAGATACTTTGTCTGTCATAAGTAAAGATGACCAATGAGAAAACCAAAATGTTGATCTCCATTTAGCATCAATGACGCCCTTTCTATATTGATGAAAGAATCAGCCATTGTAACAATACCTCGACCAATTCTTATTAACAATCTAAAAGTCAACTTCTCCGAGGTCAGCATTGCTGGCATTTCAATAGATGAGGATTAAGCCAAACTTAAAAAATTCAAATGTGATAATCAGATGGTCTTTTGTCATTAATGGAGTTCACCTATCACCAATGGCTGAAATTCAAAGTAGCTATAAATGAAGTATCATTATAGTAGGAGAAGGCAACCAAATATCAAGGAAAATATTCAAACATTCTGTTGAGAGTATTTACTAATTTGAGCTAAACCTTCTGCAAACCTTCAAGAGTCGAGAACCTTGTATTCAAACCTCCTTAACTTTCTTTGAAGGCTTCCAACCACCTTTCGGGAAGATCATTTACTTCTGCATTTAATTTTTAGAAACCTTCCCCCGTTCTTATTAAGAAATACATGTGCTTCAACTTTTGATATTCATTCTTTATAAATTCTTTAAGTTAATGGTTGAGAGTAGACTCAAGAAGAGCTATGACTGTTTGAGTGCAAACAAGAGCTATTTATTTATGCCCCCTAGAGCTGGAATCTAGAAAAGTGTTGGGAGCAATGTGTTTATGCACCCTAAAGCTAGAATCTAGAAGAGTTTTGGGAGCACTATTGTAATTTTGCTATAAGGAATAGTGGAATCCAAGACACTAAGAGAAGAGTATTCTTGGAAGAGTAGAGTAGAGTGTATACTCGAACCACTATAAAAGTCTTTGTGTCTTATTTACTTTTGCATTGGTTGATTGAGTGATTAGATTGATTGCTAGAGGGATGTTTAATCCTAAAGGGGTTGAGCAATTTTTTTAAGTACCTAATTCACCCCTCCTCCCTTGGGTTTTTTCCTAATCATTGGAACTAACATTCAGAAGTATTCATAGTCACTTCAAAACCACATCAGAAACAAGTCAAAAGTAAAATGCTCTAAGGACTTCAGAAATAATTTAGAGAAAGTTTCTGCAATCATAAGTGAATAAGAATTCAAACTTCAAAAATAATTCAGAGGAAGCTTATGCACTCTGAACCTTATCAGAAGCAATGTAGAAAGTCATCTTTAAAATCAAAAGTGCATTGGAAATCAAACTTCAGAAATAAGTCAAAGGAAGCTTATGCACTCAGAACCAAAAGCAATTTAGAAAGTCATCTTTGCAATCAAAAGTGTGGCAGAATTCAAACTTTAGAAATAATTTAGAGGAAGCTTATGCACTCAGAACCTTATCAAAAGCAATGCGGAATATCATCTTTGCAATCAAAAGTGTGTCAGAATTTGAACTTCAGAAATGCTTCAAAGTTTCAGAGATGTCACAGAAGATCGATAGTAGTAATATAGAAGAAGCTCAGAAGAAGCTTCTGAACTTAGAAGATTTTCAAAAGTAATACAGAAGGTTGCTAGAGGTAACTTCAAAAGACAAGATTCAAGAAGCATTTTAAAGGTAGAATTCAAATTTCCATAATCAACCTCAAAAGTTCTTTAGAAGCAACTCAGAAGCTCTTCAAAGGCACCCTCAAAAAGCCAAAATACAAGAAGTAAGTTAGAAACAAAATTCAAGCTTTAGAAACACTTCAGAAGTTTCTCAAAAGCTCTTCAAAGGCATCCTAAAAAAAACCAAAATGACATTGCAAATACATAATTAGCTGTACTGAAATTAGCTATACATTTTATAACTTTTTACTAGAAATAATACTAAAATGACATTGCAAGTATATAATTTTTAGTTCTTATATCCCTAGGATTAGTTAGTAGAGATCTTTGAAGAATTATTTTCTTTTGTTGGTTGAATTAGTTCTTAGTCTTGTAATTCTCTTTGCTTGCTTTAATTTAGTCTAGGAGGGAATATGAGAGGTAGGTTGCAGACGATGAAGCCCAACAACTTCAAAGTTTCTAGGTAATTTTTTGGAATTGTTTGTTTTGAACTTAGTTTCATAATTCCGGCGCATTGCACTAATCAGTTTGTTTTTTGTTCACTGCCTTTTGAGTTCATTACACCTTCTCATGGAATTTGTGGTACATTTGTTTCTCTTCTTTTCTTTTTAAGTTCATGCAATGTTATTTGTATATTTTTCATCCCAGTAACACAATTGGAATTTAAAAATCTAGTATCTAATGCTTGGGGAGGCTATAAAGGGCATACATGAGTAAGGGAATTGCACAAAAAAACATGCAATGTGTTAAAATAGGAAAAGAAGGGCATATCGAAAGGAAAAAGCCATTATTTACATGCACAAGTTAGTGCAAAATTTTTGTTTACCTTCTCCTAACTTTATTTTACTTATTTTTCTCTAGGAAGCAGTTGCAGCATGGTCTACCATTGTGTACAAGCTAAAAGAAACACCTGCTCCTAAAGTTGAGGTCAATTATCAATGTCTAGAAAATCCACACATGTAAAACATATGGTTGTAGCTCTTGTTTGGAGTAAACTTTCTTAAGGATCCCATGATAAGTAATTTAATCTAAACCTATTTATGCCATGTTGTTGCATTTATCAGTTAGTATTTAGATGAAATGTTATACCAAATATGCAAGTTCAATTTGAGCTAAGTTGGTTGTTGAATGCTATGTGCCTGTTGATTCTTTTCTCTAAGAATCCAAATCTTTTGTTTAAATCCACCAAATTGTTGCTGCAACATTCCATTGCTCTTACTTGCATATCCATTTGTGGTGAGGGCATCTGACAAACAATATAGCAATGCAGGGGTACCATAGGTAAGTAGTTGAGAGCTACTATTCTTCTATTTGGGTTGCAAGAATATCTTCAACTTGCTATTATTAAGTTTTAGGCATGGAAGTGCTTAGTTTGACACTCTCTTCTTCTGCAGGAATAAAGGCCAGTTGAGAGGAAGCAACACTAACCACAACCACTAAGGAACATGCTTATTTTAGTCAAGCATCAAGCAAAGAAGGTAAAAATAGATGCATCAAATTCAGACAAACCTCTGGACACATCCAAACCTACAAATGGTAGTGCAGGGAAGCCCTAAGAACTTAATTTTGGTGCACTTGGTAGCTTGGTTTCATAAACTGATGAAACTGAAGAGTAGGGCATTTAAGAATGCTATGGAATTTTAGTTCTTTATCGGTCTAGTAAACCTTTTTGTTCAAGAACCCTTTTTTATTCGAAAGGCATTCAAAATCTTGCAATGACATGTCTACTCCAAGAGTTGTTTGTTCAGAGGTGCTAATCTTATGCAGGCTGACTATATTAGCAAATGGATAGGTCAATTTACTTGCATATCTACTTTTTTTTTCATTTTTATCCCTTTTTCACCCTTTAGCATTCATCCACATACATCCTACGTCCTAAACCAATAAGGCAATGGGTGATCTTATTTTATTTACAAGTGATCTTGTCTTATTTCTTGAATTACACCAAACTTTTAGGCTTTCTAGTTCCATCTCTATCATCTTCATCAAATGGTTTGAGCCTCAAAATTTAAGCTAAAGCAAACTAGACTGTGACACTAAAAGGCTAGATTCTGACTTGCGTATTTCAACAAATTGCATTTTGGAAACTGATCCATGTCAAAGATGATGGATGGTAAGTTGTGTGCCTATCCTAGTATAAGGCCCTGAAAAATTTCAAAAATGCAAATTTTTGTTATTGTAAAGTTTCGGTAATTTTTGCCGGGTTGACAGATTGTATAATTAAATTTTTGAAACAATTATTATGAAAAAATTATGAAATTAAATAGATTATTAATATAAATATGAGGATGAGTTTTGGGGTACACTAAAGTGTATTAAATAAATCATTTAAGTGAAAAAATAAATAAATTTAAGGTGGTGGAATGCCGAAGGTGTAAATTTGGAAAAATATTGAATTTTATTATAGAAAAAATAGCAAAAATAGATTTAAAATATATATTAATGTGAGGATGATGAGGAAATATAATAATCAATGATTCATAGGTGAAGAAAGATCAAAAAGTGCATGTGGATAGCTGAAAAATCAAGTTGCCAAAAATTTTTGACAAATTTTAGTTAAAATTAAATTTAATTGAGAAATAAATAATAAAATTATGCAAAGATTATATTTAATGGATGGATA
>JAYJMB010080506.1:0-21991 GCA_036873735.1 Pouteria campechiana
TAACCAATTGCCAAGATTTAACCATAAATGAATTTACACATAAACTCTAAAAATTATATCTCAATTCCTACAACTCTGTTTTATCCCCAAATTTTTCTGTAGGCTCTAAACATTATAAATAAAATATTATCAAGATTTAAAATTAAAATACTTTAAAATGAGAAAATTAAAAATAAATTACGAAAATCATAGAAAGTTAGGCTAAATAGTGAATTTGGCAAATTTTTTGGTATTTATTTTCATTATTTTTTTGGACCATTAAATGTTGAAATTTTTCCATGAAAATTTTCATAATCATCATATAGACAATGACCCATATTTTTAGATTCACAAAATCAAACTATTTTATAGGGTTTTATTCAAGCTCAAGATAGGTACTTAATAAGGAATTTTAATGCAATACACATTCTGTTTCAACGCAATAAACAACCTATTTCTAATGCTTTCTCACTATGATTTAATGTTGGGACATACCCCTTAATCACCCTTTAATCATCCTTTAAAAATCAGCCCTATACATAATAAACATTGTAGTAAATTATGGCACAAGCTCATCAACCCAATTTAATATCCTGCATTCAACACCTTGCTGTCTATTTTCAATTCCTTCAATATGAAATCTATTTGGGCCCGCCAACTGCCATATTAGGACCTTAATTAAGCTATGATTTATCCCCAACAATTTGGCTTAATTACTTAGCTTAATCCATTAAAATTAACCCATATAATTTCTAGACAACAAGGTTTTCTTCTATCTAAATAATTTTCTAGCATTTAAATTCCATTTTCATTGTAGTTAATCCATGTCCTAACATAATTAATCAATAATAACATATGATTATTACTAATTATAGTTGTAATTCATCATTGAAAATTCTAGCAAACCCTAATTAATCCGGGGTTATTCCATAGCAAAAATTTCAATAATATGTTTATAAATCTAGCCCGTAAACACCATCAGCAATCTATTTTAATTAAGTCCTTACCTTTAAATTGAGTTTCTCTTGGTGAGTCCCACCAATCAACTGCAAATCTTCAATTTTGGATAGTTTTCACTCTTTGAATCCAAGAGAAAATCAATGCCTTTAGCTGCAAATCACCTAACTTTGATTCCCATGAGTTTCTACTAAGCAAAATAGGTTAATTTGGTGAATTGGGAGAGGTGGAAATGGACGAAGTTTTGGGCAGTAATGGCTCATATGTGAAAATGAGATGGGAGAAGGGTTGTTGCTATATCTTATTTGCATAAATAGTTGGGTAGTCCGTTGCCCTATATCATGTCATACATGTGCACCTCTCTTGAGATTTTTCAAACCTCCTTTAATCCCACCTTTTAACATATTATGGCTGCCCACTTTGTAAGTCGTATGCCCACATTAATTTCTCATTTATTAAACATGTCATTTCCCATAATTTAATTTATTTTTCCTAATTAAATTAAATTAAATTAGAATTTACCAAAATTTATCAGCATGTTAGGTATTTCACCTTTCTACCTACATTTTTTTCTTCACTTGTTAACCTTTGATTAATGTGTGTCCTCCTCATCCTCATATTATTATGAGTATTTCATCCATTTTTTATAATTTTTCATCATAAAATTTAATATTTTTCAATATATACACATTCGGCATTCCACCCATTTAATTTCATTTTCTTCTCACTTAAATCACTTATTTAACACACTTTGATACATTCCCAACCTCATCCTCATGTTTATATTACTAATCTACTCACTAATCTACTCAATTCCAAAAATATTCCACAACAAATTTCTCCAAAATTAATTTATACTCCAATATACTCCATGCTGAACCAGTAAAAATTAACAAAAATGAAAATTCGTGTATCTGAAATTTTTAGGGTCTCACAATAAGGTATGGAGAAAACATGTTTGATACTTTACTTTTGGCAAAACCTTTCCATTTCTTCATTCTTGAATGGAGTGTCATTATCTGATGTAATATGGTAAGGGTTTCCATATTGATACATGATCTTGAACTTGATAAACTCGATTACTTCTTTAGCTCTGACTCTCTTATATGAGTCAATTTCCACCCATTTGTAGAAGTAATTGGTTGTTATTAAAATATAGGCATGTCCCTTGGAAGATGTAGGGTTGACTGGGCTAATTATGTTGAATCCCCACCATACAAATGGCCAAGAGAGGCTTTTAGGTACCAACTCTAATAGTGGTATGTGTCAGATATCCTCATGAAGCTAACATTGGAGACATGATTTGGAAAATTACAGTAAGTCTGAGATCATGGTAGGCCAGTAATATCCTAGGCATTTGACTCTATATAATCTTTGACTAGACGGAAGCCCACCACATTCACTGGAATGCGCTTGCATGAGTGCATAATGAATCTCTTCCCCATTTAGGCATTGGAGCTAGAGTCCATCATCTTCTTATACTGGCAGGGTTATGCCACAGGTTATTTCTTCTAAGGAAGAATCAAAGTTGTTGTCTTCTTCTTTCTCCAAATGGTTAGGGTTTGGTTCATGATCAAACTCGTGAATATTATCATCATGAGCCTCTCTCGCCATTTCTAACTCTAATTTGGGAATTGATAGGTCATTAACGACTTCTTTGTCATATGTATCATCAGGTCCCTCCAAATTTGTGCATGATTCTTTATCATCAAAATCAAATTCTTCCTCTTTTGTTACTATATGGTGAGAGGTGGAAACCATGTAACAATGTGCAATTGTTGGTAAGGTGGATGATGTCTTTCATGTCTCAACTAGTAGGAGTTGACTAATAATCCCATATGGTGGGACCGATAGTCAACCTAATACTCACATAGGAGCAATTTGAGGTGTACTCGTCGTCATTATCCATGTCAATATCATCGTCAGCACCAAGACCTATCTGATCTCCTAGATACTGGAGTCTCTTAAATTTTTCTTTGATTGAAACTGTGATCATTGGACTAGTTACCAACATATAGGGTTCACTAAGATAAATACTAAGGAGGTCAATCATCCTTTTGCATCCCTTATTGAATGTTTGAAATTTTTTGGAGAGATAGTAATTTCTTGGTCGGGAAATCAAAAGTACGACATTGCCCATAGAGTAAGTACATCTCCTTGAATACCAATTTTTCTTTTTCAGCTAAAGACTAAGGTTCAGGTTCTTTGTCTTGTATTATTTCTAACTTAGCCAATCAAGTCAATGGCCAATTGTATTCGACCAACATAAATTGTAGTTTTCCTCCTCTGATTTTCCATTTGCTGCTTTTGGTGTTGGGATTGAAGGATGTCTCTTGTTTTGCTTGACCGAGGTTCCCAGTGTTAATCTCAAAATGTAATGACTTTATTGGTTTCAAGACTACTTGAGAGTAGCTTGGTAAGAAAGGTGATAATGTTGGTGAAGTAATTATTATTCTCCTTGAACCCAGAGTATTGATTTAGAATCAAGTGTTCTTGACCAGTGTTAGTTATGACTGTGTATAAGCTCACCAGGAGTACACAAATTGATTCTCATAAAATCTAGTGGGTGGGGGTATGGCCTGCTCCCTACATATTGGTAGTCTGGTCAACCCTCTTCCATGTCCTCTTCCAAGTGGTCTTGGTGTTGATATCCTAGTCTAAAAATTAAAGGATTGCAAAGTTAAAAAATTTGCAATTGGCCTTTAGTTGAACACATTCTTGAGTTGGCGGAGCTAGTGTTAGAGTAGGAGACCAAGTGTTGCGATGGTTACAGATGCTGAACCGATGACTTATCTTCATCATCATCATCTTTTTAGAGCACTTCCAACTCTTTCATGAGTTTTAACTTGTCTTCTTGCAAGATGCTTATCGTGATCTCAAAGTGCGAAAACCTTGGTGGTGGAACCACTAGGAACAGGACGACCTGTGAAAGTACAGCATGTGATGAGGGTCTTTGTGATATGAAACCTTATCTTTTAGTAACAAATGACTATTGCTTTCTATCCACAGTTGGCTTGGCCAATTCTTTTGGCTGCTTTAGTTCATTCGGTGCTAGCTCATAGTATTGGGCTTTTGAGAGGAATGCCTCTGAAATTATGAATAGCAGTACATAAGCCAATATGCGTCTCATTATGCCATACTAGTGAAACTTAAAGCATTGATGTGCTATGGATACAGCAACTTAGTATCGATGCAACCATGGCCTACTAAGCAATAAGTTGTAAGACATTGGTATATTAATGATGTGGCAATTAACTTTTGTTAGGAACCCTTGAATATCAACACTCAAGGTGATAGTCCCCATAGTCCTTTGACTCTCTTGGTGGAAGCTCTGGATCATGAGAGTAGTATTTTTTAGCACAGATGTACACATCCTGATCTGCTTCAACACTTTGAGTGGAAGAATATTCACTACAGATTCTGGATCTAGCATAATATAGTTAATCATTTCTCCCGCTAGGTCACCACCTACAAATAGTGGGCAATTATGCTATGTGCGTCAAGGCAATAGGTCATCATTTGTGAAAGTGATCATCTCATTGCACTCGATCATGGTGGCAACCTCTACCAGGTATAAGTCTTTGATGGACTCATCTACTAGCACATTGATGAGCACTCGCTGAGACTCCTTAAAGAGCTGCAGTGCATTATATATACTCATCCTTGCTGGGATTCTAAGCAAGAGAGTAACGACATCATATTCTGGCTTATGCTTAGGAGCTTCCCTTTCTTCAACAGGGGGATAAGGAACTCCAGGCATTGACTCCTCTTGCATTGGTGCCTTCCCTTTGTCTTGGGCTATATTTTTCGTAGATCTTAACACAATCATTATTTCAGGTGATTCAGATGCTTCTTATGGAGCATTCTCTTTGTTCGGCATGACACTGGTCATATCACAAGATACCTCCATAAGCTCTAATGGTTCTTGTATCAACAACTTAAGCAATCCAGGGAATGACATGGGGACTTCTTTTGGTAATGGAAAAGCCTTTCCCAATCTGATAATGCATTCCCATACTATGCGCCTTTCGTCTTGCACCACAGGGTAATAAAGGTGAACATTGCACCATCTCAAGGTGAAATCATAAAGATATTCCCCTTTGAGATGGTGAATTTCTTGCACTTGTCCCTTAAAGAACTGAGAAATGTAGTCATGAAATCTGTGTATGAATGCGTCAACCAACACCTCCCAAGATCTAAATGACTCAGCTAGCAATGTCGCAACCCACTTCAAGTCATGGCTATTACTAGCTAGTGAAAATGGAAAACTCCTAATTACATATGCCTCATTTTGAGATATCATTCATACCAAAGCTTATTATTAGAATAAGTGTCTGATCACAGCTGTGTAGCCTTCCTTGAACATTTTCATCAAAGGCCATCCTAAGTAACGGATTTGTTTTATTTCCAGGGTTGCTGTTAGAATAGGGGCCTTCATATAATGTAGGTATTCGATGATTCTTGCAATGTGCGATTATATAAATAACTGCTCCTTTGGAGGGTCACCCATTGCCTTCATCTTCTTCTTTTAAGCTTCATCGAATGCCTCTATAAATGCTGATAAAAGTAGGCTCTTTTTACCAAGCAAAAATGAACTTCTTCTGCCATTAGGCGATTTAGTGATTGCGGATCACTCAAAGTAGCATCCCTCCATTTATGGATATAATTAGCTATCCTTTCACCAAAATGTTAGTCCTAATTAATGTGAGACCTCCTGATTCCTTTCCTTCTTTTAGAAAGGAAATGTAGTAGGAACATATCTTGCAAGGGGACCCATTCTTTGACACCTTGAACTATTGGGGTCTGGAACCAATTCTTTTTTACTTCTGGGAAAAGCTCCAACACATCTTCCTAAGATCTGGGTATTCCCCATAGCATACGTCAATGTAGTGGAGAAGGTGTGTGATTGGCAAATTTCCAACATTAAATAAAGTGAATCCATGGCACCAGTGTTTCCGTTGGTGATTATGCCTTCTATGAGAACATTCTAACTTCTTATTTGACAAGCATGTGGAAGCCCACCTTCCCCAATGTCTACAAGAGGCCACTACTGGATATTCAAAAGGATTATCTTCATCAAGGCTTGGGTTACCCCTAGTTCCCAAGTCCGATAAGTTATACCAAAATATCGTCCATACTTTGTCTATAGCTAATGAAAGTGATGGTGATAGCCCCCAACCATAAAGCTCTTGTCACCCTTAATCTAGGTAGGTTCTTCTCTTCTTTTTCTCCACCATTTTTTTATAGAAGGATTTGAGCCTCTCAGGCTAGAGATAATCCCCAAAGATGTATGGTTGGAACCATAATAGCTAACAATGTATCCTTTTGGGATATGGGGATAAATCTTTCAGACACTCATCCATTTCCCTTTGCTTTACATGTTTAACCTAATGATGTTATCCCTTGCATCTCATAAATGGGACTTCTGGGATGCCTTTTGGGTAAAAAAAATCCCAACTTTCATCATCGATTGTGACTTCCCTTTGTACCTCTTGGCTGGATGATTGGGGGAATTGGCGATTGAATTTTTGTTCCAGCACTGCCTGATCGGGAGCTTCTTTCATCAATATGTTCTTGGATATTGCTTGTTTAACCTTCTTTGGTGTAATGAGCCCATTTTTCATACAATGGTTGATAATCCTCCTTACCACCTTGCATTTGACCGTCAGGTAATTGATAACCCAATGGTAATGGCAGTATTAGGGATGATTCACCCTATTTGATTCAGCTGAAAATAAGGGTCCTAGTAGCTTTAAGTTGCCTGATTGGATAAGCCCTAATAAAATTGATACCACCTCCTCTTCAGAGTACTGATATTTTTCTCCAAGATGTCCCTTTTCTTTGGTTGTCTATTGTTACTACCACTTTTGGTTTCCATGGTATTGACAAAAATGCTTGATTTGTCTTTATCTGGTTCTTTCTTCTTCGGTCTGAAGGAGCTCTCTTCTCGCTTATCGTCACTGACTTTACTTTTCTCAGAGAGAGAAAGGAAGAGTTCCTTTCAACTTGCCTCATTGGCGAATGCCTTGAAGGTGGTTATCTGCTCATTTACCAGAATAGCAAGGTCAACCTTGATGCCATTTCGACATAACTCTTTGTTCTTCAATCTAGCTCACCTCACATTTGCTGGCTTCCCTCTACCAGTAGGAAATAAATTCCTCTATTAGTTCATCCTCCCTTTGTTTCATAAGGTAGAGGTCTACCTTGTATGTTATTCCAAGTTTTGACTGACCTCGCGGGTAGCATTAAGTACCATTGGAATGCGGGCCCTTTGAGGGAGGAACCGAACAATCTTAAAATTGGTTATGATAGATGGCGTAGTTTGCCATCTTAAGATTGAAGAGGATAAGATGGTGTTGAGGATTGTCCGTCCCATTAAATGTATGGAAATCCATTATCTTGAAGTCTAGTGGGAATGAATCATTCTCAATTTCAAAAGGATAAGGCCGATGATATATATTAGGCACTTGAGAAGGCAAGTTTAGCTGCCTTTGAGACATCTAATCATTTATCATGTTGTTGAAATGGGCTATTGTATCCACCTTTATCTGAAATGATGGTGCATGCACATTTGCACTAAATTCTTGTGGTTAAATGTTCATCAAATGGTTATGCATGAAGATTAATATTAGGTGGTTGCCAAGGTGAGGCAACCGAAGAAATAAGGGTGAGCCTTTTACTTTTATAGGGTCCCTTCTTGGTGGATAGAAGACAAACGGTCACACTAGCATGGTCGTTCCCATATATTGAGTGTTAAGAGGATGCGCAATATTGGAAAGCTAACCAGAATTAAAATTCTAACTAGAATTTTTGTTGCCTGTAAAACTCTCACAAATGCTGGTTTTCAGCTTCTAACTATTCTAGTAGTTTAGTTATCTCTTCTATGGATGTAGCAGTCATGTTACCCTCGGTCATATATGATGTGACTGTCTAGAAGGTTTGTTGACTATGTAGCAATTGATGAGGAGACGTGGATTCCTAATCCTCTCTCCCGATGTCCTCCGGCAAAGAATTGAACATTAGAGAAGGCACCATGAGCCTGGCCATTGACTTCGTAACCATCCTCAGATGACGTGGGCTGGGCAGTGCTAGTGATGGGTCCCTGAAACTTAAGTGGTGTAGATGCTAACGAGCTGCACCTTCATCTTCTTCTGTTATCTTTTCTTTAGGCTACCAAAGTCAACCCTTATTTCCTATTTTTTCTACTTTCAATGCCTTTCTTGGCATCTAAAGGGTGCCTATCCTATTAATTTTTCTCCTCTAAGAATAAGAGAGATTTGCTAAAATAACAAACATATTGTCACCCAAATAGTCATCGTGGGGAGGGGATGACTTTCTTCTAATTGTGGTATACTTCTTGGATTTCAGCTTCCATCCTTCTTTCTTTTCTTAAACAATCATCCTGCGAGTTGACCTCTTCTTAGACTTGCTCCTCTTTGTCAGCCTCCTCCCAGTTCCTTTGGAAGGGTGAGCACACCCTTTGGAAGTCTTGCTCAATGCATATCTCCCAAAGCAATCATCATGTTTGGGATCAATGGGAGCTTGGGTTTGCCTCCCCTTCATCGTCATGAGGACGTAGAGAGCTATCACCTACATCTTCTGCTCAATGTGGGAAGAAGCTTAGTTACTTCTGATTTTGAGACTTCTTGGATCAATGTCGGAGATAGGTTCATCTTCGATAACTCAAGGAGTAGGAGGAATTACGTTCCTCCCTTGTCTTCTATTCTTCTTATGTTTCTTCTCTCCAACCTCATTGCTAAAAGAGGTTAAGGCAGGAGAAGCAACCTTGGAAATCGATTGGAAAACCTTAGGCATTGTTGGAACTATCTTGGAAGCTACTGACATAGCCCTGGTAGGGGAGGAATTGGAGCTAACTCCCTCTTGTAAATTACCAGTGTCTGACCGGTTGGCAACATGATGGAGTGAGGGACACTCCTATCAAAGTTGTGTGGGGTGTTGACGGCGAAGCTGCCACATGGCAGGAATCCAAATGCAAGTGATGTTGCCATTGGAAAAGATTTCTGAAAGAGAGAGTAAATGTAGAAAAGACTGAAGATCTGCAAAAAGTAAAAGAAGAACTTAGTCAGTTCCATGAAAAATAAGGTCTCTAAAATGCATTGGCATTACTTTTCCTTAAAGATAAAGGGTGGGATGTTTCACATCAGGGTCACCATTTTTGTAAATAGAGGAATAAACATGGAACAAAAAGATTTGTTATTTGGAATGAATTAAATAATTTTTATTTTTATTAATGTCCCCGATTAATTACACTTGCTGCGTATGCATAAAAAAATTGCATATTCATATCCTATATCACAAGTGGTCCTAATTACATCTCTACGAAGGTAGAAAACTCTTGATTACAAATAAAAGTATAATATAATTAGAGACTCATAAATAAAATATATACTCTCTTTGAAAATGAATGTGTGCTATCTTTGGAGTCGGGAGCACATTACAATGACTTGAAATTTAGTGGATCGCCTCAAGCAAATGGGCAGAGAGGATGACACAACTCTATACTGGACTTCTAGACTCAAGGTCAACCTAAAGAATGAGTGTTTTGATCCAATTGGTATGTCCCAGATGGAATCAAGACCAAGTGATTTCTGGTATTTAAATTGTAAGAAACCATAGAGATAGTAGATGTTTTATGACCCAATTTGCATATCCCGGAAGGAATCAGGATTAACTATTCTCTATTGTATTTAGACTTGAAAGAAACTTAAAGAAAACAGGTAACCTAGGTTTAGTTCAGCTCTCTCACATTGCCCATGAGAAGCTTAAGATAATTGGGCCAAGTTGATTGGGTTTTAGTCAGCTTTCTCATATTGCCCATGAGAAGCTTAGAAATAGTGGGCCAGATTGATTAGGTTTTGTTGATTTGATGTGGTTTTGCTAAGGTTTGACTCAGTGAGTCATGACTCAGTGACTGGATGAATCATGACTCAATAATCCAATCCTGGACTTAGGCTTTTGAACGATTTGGTGAGTGGTGTTTGCTAAAGTTTGACTCTGTGAGTCATGACTCAGTGACTCGGTAAGTCATAACTCAATTACTCGGTCTTAGACTTAGGCTTTTGAGTAATTTGATGAGTGGTATATGCTAAGGTTTGACTCAAGGACATAGTCCAAACTTAGGCTTTTGTGTAGTTAAATGGGTGATGTTTGTTAAGGTTTGACTCGATGAGTCATGACTCAGTGACTCAATCCTAGACTTAGGCTTTTGGGTGATTTGACGAGTGGTGTTTGCTGAGGTTTAATTTGGTAACTCAGTCCTAACTTAAGCTTTTATGTGGTTGGATGGGTGGTGTTTACTAAGGTTTAACTTGGTGAGTCATGACTTAGTGACTCAATCCTAGACTTAGGCTTTTGGGTGATTTAATGAATAGTATTTTCCAAGATCCCGTGGAAAACTAAAAGTAGGTGATCTCTGTCGTTAACCTATGAGAGATCACAGAGTCAGGTTACTTGGATTAAGCCTAATTACACTTCGAGTTGATTAAGCTTAATTATGATTAACACTGATGATAATGATTAGTGCTAATGACAGTCTCTAATTAATTTAATATAGTTTGTTGGGTACATGTGATCACTTCCCTAATTTCATGGATTGTTTTAGAGCAACTCTGCCATTTTCAAGATTTGATTAGAGTTTTAACAAGTTTAAGTGTCTAGTTTAGCATTATCTTATTATCTATTAATCATGTGGGACCCACCATTACTACAGCATAGGTAGGACCCACATGTGTACCATGATAGCACCATGGCAAAGTACCCTTAGGCAATAAGAGAAATTACTAGTGGCCAAAGGCCACTGGTGTCAGGGGAGGCGTGAAGAGTCCTTAAGCTCCTTCTAGAGAAAAATTCTATATCAAGTAAGATCAAATGAGGGGGTATTTATAGTTTTTGAGCCTCTAGTGGCAATTTGGTAAACCATGCCTTGATTTCACTCCTAGGGGCATTTTTGGAAAGTGGAGCCCAATCGCCACTCCTTAGAAGGGAGCCTGACTACCATGCCTTGAAAGGGAGCCTAACTGTCACATCCTAGATGGGAGCCTGACTTCACAACTTGGAAGGGAGCCTGACTGCCACGTTTTGGAAGGGAGCCTGACTATCACGCCTTGGAAGAGAGCCTGACTGCCATGTCCTAGAAGGGAGCCTAACTGTCATGCCTTGGAAGGGAGTCTAACTACCACGCCTTAGAAGGGAGCTTACCTGTCATGCCTTAGAAGGGAGTCTGACTGTCATACTTTGGAATGGAGTTTGACTACCACATCCTAGAAGGAAGCCTGACTATCATGCCTTGGAAGGGAGTTAGACTGTCACGCCTTGGAAGTGAGCCTGGCTGCCACGTCCGGGCAAGAGACTGACTGACACATCAGGGGACAATTTGGAAAGTGCATTTTTTATTACAACATCCAAATCAATGAAATTTTTGCAAATTTTCAAATTCCACCTATCGCATATGCATTTTCCAATATAATTAGAAATACCATTTGAGGTTCCAAAACACTCAATTGTTATTTTGGGTTTGGATGATATCTTGAAATTCCAATTTCATTGGAAATATATCATGGACTTTCTTTTCTATAGTTAAATCTTTAGTGGGCCTTATTAAGTATATCATCCAAACATGCTAGGCATGTTGAATTAGTTTGGAAATTTTCAAAATTTGTAGCACCATCTAATATGGTCAATGGACCATGGAATGCCATTGCATGACTTCATCCTTTCAAACTCTACTTAATGCATGCCAAAATGTCAACTTTGAAAGGTAGCACCACATGCATGTCTCCACTTTTTGGCCAAGCTTTTAAAGTGGTCTCCACCTTGTTTGACTTTCAGGGTGCCTTTGCAAATGGAAATAATTATAAACCTCATTTATGACATCTTAGTTGCACCTCTTGAATGCATGTCTCCTCAGCTGTGTGAGTTGCAATCCAGACTGAACTTCAGCCACATGTGTTGGGTTTCCAACTGCATGGCACATTGCAGAAGTTGAAAGTAGCTGATAGCAACATCTACCAATATGTCTTGACTGCACGGATTGAGGTTTGCTTTTACAAGGCTCCTCAACTGCATGGGTAGGGAGATTTTGTTGCTGCTTTAGTTGCATAGTACGTTAGCATAAAACATCTTCCATTTATCTTGGCTGCATGAGTAAGGAGGGGAGTTTTCCTTGCATGGGTAAAGCTTTTAACCCCCCCAAATAGGTTGCATTTAACTCATCCAAACCCATCTAGCTTGCACAAGTGACCGTTATATCATCCGTGGACAAGAACTCCCATCTAGTTCAGCTGGAATTTCCATTGCTAACCATGGATGAAGAATGATTCTAGCTACTTCACTCAGAGTGCAGACTCATCTCTGCCATGCTAGTCCAAATTCAATAACAACTCCATCTATTGCAGAGAAAATCATAGGCGGCTAGATTTTCCAAACATTGGCAATTTGAAAACAATGATTTTAATGGTATAAATTAATTCTCTTCTAAGAGAAATTGTCTCTCTAGTCCTCAAAGAAATCCACACCCTGCACATGCTAGATCAGCTAGATATCATCTTTCTGGACTCAAACAGCTTGAACAGGTGTCAACTAGCAATGCCCATCCTTTGAATGTTATCCACATGGAATGTTGCCAACGATGTTCCAACTTGTTCCATTTCCTTAAAAAATCCAAGTTACACAAGTGAATCAAATCATTAATCTGCGTTTACTTGCCATTTTATTTCAATCAGTCAGCAAGCTTAATTCATGGTTTCTTTCTACCATGGATTTTTTCTTATCAACAACACTTTAACTTGTCTTGTCTTTATTACTCATTTAAGTTTACACTTTATTGACTCTTTGAATCATTGAGGTTATTCACATACTTATGACTTTACATTTATAGTATGCATCTTGACTAAATCAATTTCTTGTGCATTTTCTGCATTTGTGCATTCCCTTCTTTTGCTTCTAACAAAAAGTGAGAGAAAAGATAAAGCATGTTGATAGGCGAGGATTGTTTATTTTATGTTTAACCATAGTTGGTTTTGTCATCATCGAAAAGGGGAGAATTGTTTGACTCCAATTTTGATGATGAACAAACATGGATGAAATATAGTGATGTGTTTTGCTATGTGCATATTGATTATGCACTAACATTTGCAGGAATTTGATGAAGAGTGGATTGATGTAATTGTGTAAATAAGTTGATGTGGAATGCATGTAAACAGGTTGATTAAATATGAAGGAATGGATGTAAATTAGTTTTGAAAACTGGTTAAGGAAGAAAGACGTCAGATGGAGGATTTCATCGATGTTTTGTGGATATAACCTTGACAGATATGAAGTCAGTAACACATCTAACAAATTTGAACATTGACAAATGAAAATTAGGCAAAGTTTGAACTTAGATGGAACCTCAATGGATTGGGAGTTAGGGAGGAATCTGTCAAAGTTAAACTTCAATGGATTTCCTTGTGAAGGAACATGTCGATGGTTTTGGGAAAAATGTCGATGGTTTTGTGATTGTTGTTGGCAATTATGAAGATCCGGTTTTGAAGTTATTTGACATATTCTTCAACATCTTTTGAGAGTTATCTCCGAGCAATTGAATATCTATTTTAAGGGGAGATTTATTGAAGAAATCTAGTGCTACAAAGTGTAAGACTTTGGTGTGTGATAGAGAGAAAATTAAGAAGTCAAGATCAATAGAAAAGTCTAAACCTCTATTTTGCAAGTGAATGAAGTTGGATGAAAGACACTGAAGTTCATTGAAGCACTAAAGTCACCTGTGTTCTAAATTGGTTGTAAGATTTATTTATTCCTTTTATTATGCTGATTGTACCTTGGTTTGAGATACAAACCAAGAGATAGTTGAATCATTAATTGAATCATTATAAGGTGTGTAAGTGATTCATCTATATTGCCACCTAAAAGTGAAAATCCAAAGAACAGAAAAATTGTATCACATTAACTTTGGGATTAAGTTGACTAGTAGAACCCAAGTCTAGGATTTTGACTTGGAAAGTGGAGTAGGTAGAGAATACCAAACCACCTATGTTCTCAACTATTTTGTGATTGTTAGCATTGTGCATTTAAATTGCTTCCATTTACTTTATGTTTAAGCCATAGCACATGACCAATAGGAAGTGTTATTCCTACAACTATGGCTCTCTAGGAATCCATATCATTAGCATAATAGATTGCTTCATCCTTAACTTCCAGTAAGTGAAGTTATTTACATCAAATAGGGGTGGCCAGGTGGAGGATTGCCCCTCGGTAAAGACATGAGTAGAGGATGGTGGGTTTTTCATTTGATTTCTATAAGTATTTATGTAGCTCGCTCTGATACCACATGTTGGTCCCATAGGCTAGGCAAAAATTAAGAGAGGAGGGGTGAATTGGGTTATTAAAAATTTCTACTTAAACCCCTTGAAGGATTAAAGTCCCCTTTTGCAATTTAATTGAAAACATGCAAGCAATCAATATGTAGACAGAGATTTTATAGTGGTTGAAATCAACTACTCTACTCCACTTTTCCAAGCACTCTCTATCTCACTGTAGTAGAAATACAACCAGTGCACTTAACACTCTTCTTGCTTCTAACTTAAGAGGGCATAACAATCTAGTGCCTCAGTACTCTTCTAGATGCCAATTCTAGGGGGCATCAATACAACATTAGCAAACTAAGCAAGACATACTCCAGTAGTTACAAATGCTCTTCTTGAGTTTGGCCTCTAATACCAACTCAAGGCAATCATAGACATAAAGACAAAAAAAATAAATACACTTTGCAAAGTGTTTCACTAAAAGTATAGGCGAAGTCTTTCAGAAACTTTGAATGCATAAGTGAATGTTCTTCCCAAAAGTTGTTAAGAGCCTTAATGAATGTTTCAGAAGATTACAGTACTAAGGCTTTGAGTTTTCTCTTTTGTAAGTGAAGGAATGAAGTTTTAAGCTCAGTTGAATGTAATAGTTGTCCTTCTTATTTCAGCTTTCCTTCTCTTATACCAGCTTTGAATTAGAGGTGGGTGAGTTTCATTGAATGCAAAAGAACATTTAAAATTTCTCACATTGAGATCCGCCATTTTCTACTTGGGTTTTACATTTGTGAAAGCATGCAACACCATCTTTGCCAGAGATGGAAGCTAGATGATTTGCATTGTTTGAAATGGTTTTGGACTAGAAGACATTGTTCTAAATCATATGAATTAAGGTGTTCGCCATGTCTAGAATGGTTTCAAACATACTAAAACTAAGTTGTCATTGTTTCGGACAATGTTGCTCCATTTGAAGTTAATATTTCACAATGTTTGCACCAACGTGTCTTCGTCTGAAGTAAAAACTTCATCTGGAGCTTAGCTTTATCATTACTTCATACTATACAAAGTAGCTTTCGGACATTGTGAAATGCTCTTCCATTTTAAGCTTCACAATAAAACTTCATCTAAAGTTAATACTTCATACTTTTTGAAATGGCAGACGAGCCTGTTTTGAACTTGCATCTTGGAATGATGCTTCAGCATGTATGAAGGGTTTTCACAACGTCTGAAATTGCATTGAACTTCTAGCATTTTGACTTTGTTGAGCTTGTCTGAAACATTTTGCCTTTCGAAAGAGTTGAGAGAATTATGTCCAGTCTGAACCTGTTTCTGCATTTGGAATCTTGATAGACTTTCATTAGTGATAAAGTTAATCAAGTTTTGTTTGTGATCTTGATAGACTTTCATTAGTGATAAACTTAATCAAATTTTATTTGTCATCAAAATTATGCACATTTTACTAATAGAAAGAACACCTTAATGAAGTGAGGTCTTCCTTTCTTGCTGGTGAGAGCCTTGAATCCTGCATTTATGAAGATTGAAGCTTGAAGTCTTGAGTTACTTTAGAATTTGAAAGTAATGACTCATCAAATGCTTGCAACAACTACTTCAATGTTCCTTCATTACTTCTTTTATAGATTTTCTTGAAATCTAGCCATTGGAGATAGTTAGGGCTCATTAAATGCATTGGAACATTTGCAAATTTCAATTGTTGTAGTCATTAGGTGAATGATAAGCAGTTGTATTATTTGACTACCATTTGCAAGTAGATTGTTAGGTGACTCTAATATTGACTGTGATTGTTGTTCTTAAAAACCCTTCAAGCTATGTAGTTGGTTTATGATAGGCAAATCCAAGGTGGTTGGGATATTCAGTTGTGCTTCTTTGGCAATTTGCACAGGTAACATGGATGAGGCTTTTGTCCAAGTGCAAGCCACTAGAGTGTCCTAGGCAGTTTCCCAAGCGGTTAGGCTTATTCATCTGCGACACCCCAAGTGATATTGTTGGTGGCTATAAAGGTCCAGAACTTATAGTTTTTTTTTTTGCACTTTTAAGTTTCATTAGCCTATATAACATTTATGCCATTAGTTTTGTGGTTTCATTAGCCTTTATAATATTATAATCTTAGTTGCAATTACTTCATCCATTAATTCATGCAAAATATATTTTCAAAAGAATTCTTTTTAAAAGAAGCATCCAAAGGTGCTAAGAGACCTCTATAGAAAACTCTGAAGTACATCTTATGGAGTAAAGAAAATCAGTCTCGACTAGAGGAATCCCACAGAACCCTATAAAGGTCATTGGAACTGCAAACCTCTCAAATATAATTTATACGTGCTATAGAGGAATCTACAAAACTCTACAAGCATCTCTATCTGATACTTGAATAGAGGAAATCTACTTGGAACTAAGGAATTGCTATAGACCTCTATAGTTTTATTAATCATCAAATATGATAATCGTAGTAAATTACAAGTTTGAGCATTACAATATCTTGCCCATTATTTGTGCTTGTTTTAACTATTCACTTACAATAAAATATTATGATTATCTTAATGAATAATTTGAAATGAGGGAAATTAAATATCTAGGGTTCACATAAAAAATTTTATTAATCCAATTCACCCCTTGCCTCTTTGGTTTAGCCTAGAAAAGGGACTAACACTTAGGTCAAACTAAAATTAGTCAACCTAGTCTCACTCTTCCTAAGCTTATCATGAGTAATTAAGAGAGTTGAGTACTCGTTGAGTCACTAAGTCATGCCTCACTTAATCAAACTTAGTTAATCTAATTCTGCTTTTCATAATCTTCTCACAGGTAACTGAGAGAGCTAAACCCTCACTAAGTCGCTGAGTCATGACTCACTAAGTCCAAAATACCAAATCTACCTAGTTTGGTTCTTCCTAGGATTCTCTAGAGAATATGAGATAGCTATATCATTAATTTACTAATTCATGATTCACTTAGTCCAAAATATTTAGTCTACCTGGTCCTACTCTTCCTAGGTCTTTCTTGGGAGCATGAGATAGTTAAATCATTGAGTCACAAGGTCATGACTTACAAAGTAAAATCCTGTTATGACTCAATTAAAGTTACCCAAGCTTCTATAAGAAGAATTGAGCAACCCAATTAACTATTTTCTTGGTCTTTTTTGAGTCTGAACATAAAGGGATCACCCGATCTTGATTTCTTCATGGGATAAACCAATGACGATCAAAATACTCAATCATCTAGTTTGATTCAACAACTAGTGTCCTAGTCAAGAGCCATTTCAATCCACAAAAGTCAAGTCATCGCAATGTGTTCGCGATCTCAAAGTGCACACTCACTCAGAGGAAAGTATTCTTGTTGAGGTCTAAATGGATTGTACCTTTTCTTTTAATTAAAGATTTTCTTCCTTTGTGAAGATGTAATTGTGACTACTTGTGGTCTAGGATGTGAACATACAATTTGTTTATGTATATAGGAAGTGTAATTAATTGAGAATATCATAAATGGAAATTATTTCATTCATTTCATAGTTAAAATGTGCATTGATATTTAATTTTCATCACTCTTTTTGTCTTTTGTACACTATGGTCCTTACAAGGGCTCCTACTTTGACCCATTTAGTGAAATAATTGAAGCAACTAGGATATACCTCCTCATTCTTATTATCATAAAGAGTGAAACAAGAATGTCTATTATCTGTGGGTCAAAAGATTATAATGAGAATATGACTTATAGATTAGTCGAGGGAACGTGAGGTATATTAGCAAAGAGTTGATAGTTTCTACACTTTTAGAATAACTCCGAAGCGTCCCTCTCCATGATGGACCAAAAGAAACCATGCCTTAGAGCTTTCATAGCTAGCATACTAGCCCCAGATTGAGGGTGGCTACTTCAGTTAGAATGAGACACTTCAATAAGGAATGTATGTATCCCATTGTATCAAAGCGGTCGTCCGACATGTACTAATTATAGATTCGAGGATCTATAAATAAAAATAAAATGAACATAGGAAGAAAAAAGAGAAATTTAAAGATCTTCACTTTGTGTTAATTTTAAGAACTTTTATAGATTTGAATCAAGAATGTTTCACAAGAGAAATAACTTGATCTTTGGTCTTTTCCACTTTGGTAATCTTTTGTACAATGATCTTTTCTTTGGATGAAGGTGATTTTGAGGTAGAGTTTTGGCTACAAAGTTTGAGGTCTCTAGCTAAGTGTTAGGTAATCTTTTATGCAATCTTCTTTTTGTTATAATTACTTTTCATAATTGAAATTGATTATTATAATCCTCATTGAATAGTTTAATTCTACATGAGATCATTCCAAAACAATCATCTCGTGTAGCCATCCAATAGGAATCATCTCGTAAAAGCTATCTTGCAATTACAATTTTGCATGAGCATCCCATGGGAACCAACTCGCAGGAATTGTCTCATAGTAGAAGAACTATCTCGAGAAGTTATCCCACCAGAGTCTATCCTACAACAACAGTCTTGGAGGAACCATTTCATGGAGACATTACCATGAGCTATCTTGGATCAAATCTCGTAAAGCCATTCCATGGAAGCATCTCATGAGGAACCATTCTTACAAGCCATTGTGTAGAAACCATTCTCATGAGCCATCCCACAAAGCCATCCTACAAGAACTATCCTGTAGAAATAAAGCCATCCTTTGAGAATAATCCCATGGAGCCACCTCGTGAAACCATTCCACATGAACCTTTATTGTGAGCCATGTCGCAAGAACCATTCTTGCAAGCCATCCCACAAGAGCCAATTTCTAGAGCTATTTCCATGAAGCCATCCTGCAAGAATAATCTTATGGAGTCATTCTCATGAAGCCATCCTACAAACAATCTCTTTTTGGTAAAATAATTCCCAAGAATGGGAAAATATATAACATATTTATGACCTAGTCCTTTAGATTTTGACTTGTGTAAAACTTGGCAAAACATGATCCGTTCATCTTACAAGAATAAAAGATTTTAGTTTAGGATACTTTTTTATTGCCACACTTTCCTATCACCATGTAATACTTGTGGTGTTAAAAATGAGTGTTATATTCTATGGTAGAGTTCATGACTGATATGAAGGAAATTTATTTTGAAATAGTATGATTGAAAGATAAGAGTGTAGCATGTTATGAAATGGTGTTAATTAAAACAAATGGTTTGATTTTGTTATTAAGGTATAATGTAGGCATTTTACAATTTAAAATGTGGAAAAATTAAGGTTTAAAAGGGTACAAGAAGTAAAGAAGTCAAATGGAAGAAAGAGGAGGAGAAAAATTAACACAAAAGTGGGCCAATGAATTGTCATCGCAGTGCCGATCGATAATAAAGGGCAAGGCACGGGCAGTGGCTTTCAGGCGTCCGGTTTTTCTTCTTAGCCATTCCATTTTCTTCCTTTATTTTGTTTTCTTCTTATTCCCTAAGCTTATCCCTTCTTCTGTAGCCTTGGATACTCCAAAAACCTTAAGATTTTGCTACAAATCCACCTTGTTTAAACGTGGAACTGATCAAGCATGCCTCTGAGATGGGTTTCTTCAGTTGGAATGAGGAAGAAAGGGAGAAAATTGGCAGATGATGCAACCAATGGTGGGTTTTGATGAATTGAAGTTGTTTTCTTCTTTTATAATCCAATTCATGCAAAAAAATTAAGGTAAGTTAGCTTGTTTCCCAATTAGATTTTTGTTTTTAGCTAAACTAGGGTTTCTGAAATAGTGAAAAATTTGTAGATTTTCATGGGTTTTATGTTGACTTTGATGGGAAAATTAATCAATATATGATTTGTAACATGTTTGGCTTGAGCATAAGAATCCATGATTTGGCATTGTTAGGATTCCCATAAAATAGTAAATTTTGTAAATTTTGGGAAAATGATGGATTTGGGTGTTAAAACCATGGGGAAAATGTTTTACTCATGTATTATTATGTTTTGTGGCTTAATTGAGTATGAAAATCATGATTATGCATTAACCCCATCTGTTAATAGTAACCCTAGGGGTAAAATCAGTATGTAACTATGTAAATTGATAAAGGGGTTTGATTAATAACTTGACTACAATGATTGTGGCATGATTTGGAATTGATAAAATGTGATTATGTGTGATATATTATTGCGAATAGTCATTTATGCATAGTAAGCATAGGGGTTTTGCGTAAAAACATACTTATGATTGGTTTAATTGAGTTATAATCATGATGACCATGTTATTAAGGTAAATTTAATATTAGAAATGTTATGAATCATGATGTGTATTTGGGAATGAAAATCCCCTAACCCATGTTGTTAAGGAAATTGTAAAAAAATGATTCTTATAGACTGTTTGATAAAAAGGGTTAATGAGAAATGGTATATAATTTGTTGTAATTTGCTATAAGCAAGATGATATTCCAATATAATAAAGTGTATGAATATGAGTAAGGAAAGACATAAGCTAGAAGATCTTATGATAAGGTTAAAGTGCCATTATGCACTTGAAAAGTATGTGAACATCTTAAAAGACCAAGTACAGTTCCTAGAAGTGATTGGTTGCTTGATATGCATTAGCGAAAGTTGTGTTGTAAATGAATGGAATTGTTGCTTTATACAGGATGATCTGAGAAAGACAAAAAGGCATGGAGCTTGACGAGTGTATAATGATTCACTCAAAGTAAGTAGGCTTCTTTTCCAATCCATTATAATACAAAATGGGGATAATGAATATCCCATATTTTGTATGGCATGTGTGAATGGATGGGGATTGTAGATATCTCATTTATAGGCTAAATTTGTATATAGTGATGCAATAGACATTTAGTTGGGGATAAGTAGTATCCCCTAATTAAATTATATTTGAATATGTATTTTGATGAATAAACTCAAGTGTGAACAAGGGATCGTGAGTATTCCCTGATAGGTATATGAATGGGGATTGTAAATATCCTAAGACAAGATAGATTCCATAAGAATATACATGGATTGTGTTATGCCTATATGACATAATTATAATGGATATGAGGTGCCTGAATGGCACAGAGGTGATGTGCTTGAGTGGCATATGTAAGATTAATATGTGTTGTACTGGAATGACACTACTCGATATGAATTGCCTTCATGGCTTATAATATAAGGTGTATGACAGAAACATGCCTGAATGACATAGAATGTACAATAGAATGATGAGGATATGCCTCATGATTATATTTGTATGATTATAAGATTGTAATATGATGTTTTTAGTTATGTTCTAATTTAGAACATGCCGCTGTATTTTAATATTGTTTTCTAATTACCTACTTACTGAGTTTGCTCAAACTCATGGCTTCTTATTATGTTTTTAGCTAATAGGTCAAGCGAGGGTGCTTGAAGATTATGATTTTATTATGCTTTGTGTAACTTGTAGGTTTATAGTTCTCATGTTGTATGTATATTCATTCAGAACTATATTAATTTAAGCAGAGATTTCTAGGTATGTATAATGTTGTAAAATCATTGGAATGTCATTATGTAATTGTTAATGGAAGTAAATTTTTTCATATATATGTTGCCATATGGGGCAAAGCAGATTCTGGGTTATGGGTAAGCATTGGGGTGTATGTTAATGTTTTATAATTGTTAAATGTAATTTTAGATGATTCATATGTTGGTCCCAAAGATTAGGCAAAAACCCAAGAGGAGAGGGGTAAATTGGTGTAAGGCCCTGGAAAATTTTACAAATGTAAATTTTTGTTATTGTAAAGTTTTGCTAATTTTGCCAGGTCGATAG